>ML416852.1:0-18108 GCA_005239525.1 Nicotiana knightiana | reverse complement strand
GGGGGAGGACCCTAAATATCTAAGAGTGGGAGTTGCAAATATTATTTAAGAGTAGGAAAATAATTTTTTATAAAAACAATTTGAGTTTTAGAAGTGCACAGAAATAAGTTACAAGATCATAAACAGAACAGAATCAGATTTGGTGTCAATAGTCACAACAAGAGTAAGAACACTGAATTACAGGCAGAACATGGTCACAATTAAGTCAAACGAGGTTTCACATTGCTGGAATTAACTTAGTTCATTAACTATTAGTAGGTGGAATCATGCACCAAGTACGGACATGTTGAAATTTAGAGTAAACAACCAGATGAACACATAGTGCAGAATAGAGTGATAGAAACTAAAGCATGCTAGTTTCAGAAACAGATAGAAAAGTATCATGGATCAAAGAGAAACATGCTGAAGTTAAATGGCTAATCAGACAGCCATAAAGAGAAAGTAGCAGGAATTTAGAGCACCATTATCCTTGAAAGAAGTATACATAAATCATGAATCAATCAGGAACATGTTAAGGTAAATTATCAACACATAAAACAGGACAGGATTTGAGGCATGCTAGTTGAGAAATAAGCAAACAAGGGTCATGGATCAAACAGGAATATACTAACCATACTAACATATAGGACAAGACAAGTTGACAAGAATTAAGTCATGCTGATCAAGAGCAATAAACAGGAAGGACATAGATTCAACTACATAGCATATTAAATAGAGTAAGATAACAGAAATATGAGCATACCAGATAAGAAGTAGTAAATAGGAAAATGAAAGTAAGTAGAATCCAAGGGTCTAGCCTCTGCTTTCAGCCGGCTTGACAGAGCAACAAATAGAAGTACCAAAAAGACTAAAATTGAGAGGGTGTAAGAGTTTTTGTGTGTGTTTCTGTGTTGTTCGTGTGTGTTTTTTTTCGTGTTTTTCTATCAATACAATGAAAGGTTTATATAGCACACAATAGAGTAAACCAAATAAGGCAAGGGAAATTAATTGCACACAAATAAGGCATGCAACATCAATTAATCAGTCAATTAGGGCTTAACGAGAATAAATTAACAGCAAGTAAAACTTAAATTATGGAGAGTCTTTCACGGGGTAAATCAGTAGACAGGATTGAGGCTAAATAAGGTAAGTAGTAAATCAATTAGAGGTCAGTCAAAATAATCAAGACCCAGAAATAAAGCCAACAATATAATTAAGGAAGGTAGGACTAATTACGAATCACATATAAGGAAAGGATAGGTAAAACTTTTCAGAGAAATATCAGTTTGAAAAGAAGCACAATTTCAGACCCTAATTAAGCACGTAAAACAATTAATTAATTAACTTAACAGAGCCAAAGTGAACGGGCAAGAACAGTGAGATAAATAATCGAATAATGGAAAACCTTAAGTATATCGAAACACAGAGATAAAACTCAAGCAAAACAATTAATCGAAAAGTAAAGGAGAGAGGCCGGAGTTGAGCATTTATTTTTTAAAACATTTGCAGAAACCCTATTGAGAATCAAGACCCTAGCTTTAGGAAAAAAATAAAAATCGGTTGATAATAGTGGTAAAAACGAAAGAATCTTAAAGAAAAACTATTAAACAAACTCCAAAAATTTTAGATTTCAAGAGATCTGAACCTATTTGGCCAGAAATAGTTAGGTTTGTACAAAAATAAACAGAGGTAGAAAAATCGAGTTTTAGACCGGAGATTTGAAACCATGAAAACACGAAAAACGATAATACTCACAAATAATGGATGAACACAGACGGATTCACCAAGATACGGAGGGACTC
Source organism: Nicotiana knightiana (assembly GCA_005239525.1). Lineage (NCBI taxonomy): Eukaryota > Viridiplantae > Streptophyta > Magnoliopsida > Solanales > Solanaceae > Nicotiana > Nicotiana knightiana. The sequence goes on along the minus strand of ML416852.1, from coordinate 16,327 downwards.
GAACCAGGTCTTTTCGAATCTCTTCGAGATTCTATCAAATAACATGGAAGTCGAACACCCAATAGACATAAGAGGCCAGATAAGGCCTAGAATCGAAGGAATAAACCATGAATCGAAGGGGGTTCAGGTGACAACGGGTTAGGGTTAGGGGAGGTTGAGAGATAAGAGAGGAGGAAGGGATTTAGGGGCGGCCGTTTTTAGAAAATGATTAGGGTTTGGGGTCGTTTGGTTAATAAAAATGGAAATAATATCCTGGACCGTTGATCTCTGAGATCAACGGTCAGGATTCGATCTGGGGGTCGGGCGGGTTTAAATAATTGGGTAATTAGGTTGGGTTACGGGTTAATGGGTTAGGGTATTGGGTTGGGTTCGAAAATTAGTTTAAAAGGATGCTATTTGTTAAATACTCAATTAATTTGATAAGTAATTTGTAAAAAATAGTTAATAAATTATAAAAAATAATTTTTATGCATAAAAGTTATTTAAAATAATTACTTAATATTATAAAAATATAAAAGGTCATTTTCGTGTAAAATCAAGTAATTATGCACGCATGGATTATTATTGCAAAATTACCGCAATTATAACCTACAAATGTAAATATAATTATGCATAAAATAATTAAAGCTTAATATAAATATAAATGATAAAAATTAAGTAACAAATTATTATAAAATCATTTGTGATGCAATTAAAAATTATATAGATAATAAAAATGATGGAATAAATTAATTTAAAATCATTTAAAACTATAGAAAATTATGGAAAAATACTAATTGATGCTCATGCATTATTTTTGAAAGTATATATGCTTATTGGAAATATTATAGGAAAAAATTGGGTATCAACAACTGCCCCTCTTTACCCGGGAAGGATGAAAGAGTTGTCGGGTAAAGATATGATGGCCAATTTTTGACCGAGTAAGGTCATTCGAGAGACATAGGCCGCACTCTGGTTTTCGAGCTGCCTACATATCCCTGGTTTTACAGGAATCAAGTCGTGTATAGTTCTGGATCCAATGGCGAAATATACTGATGAAGTTATCACAAGGACGTATATAAGGTTTCGAATAGGTGAAATGGTTATGGTGAGCAATCATGTTTGAAATAGTATGAAGGAACTGGAGCGGGATTGCTCTCGTTGGGGTAATGGTTGCTCATCCAGTTACCTGCAAATCAAAATATGCGCTGCAAGCATATATCTTTGCGTGAATTTAAACGTGATGCAAATTCCCTTTAGACCATGAGGATCGTCTTTGGACGGTTGAGGATGACGTCCTTAGACCATGATGTCCCGGGCCATGAATTGTGCGGTAAGGGATTCACAACCCACGAAATGGTGTTCTCGGGCCATGAAAATGGTGCCTCCAAACCATGACGCCTTTGAATAATGATATGCAAGTTTGAGAGATCTTCAGTCCATGACATACGACTATGAGGATGGTGCCTTTAGACTATGACGCCTTCGGACAAGCTGGCAATATTTCAGCCCATGAGGTGCAAAGACATGATGCTAGGAGCGATAAGACAAGGCTTAGTCTTTCATGGAGTTGAGGGCAGATTAGCCCGAGAGAATAGAGTAAATAATGCAAGGGAGACAATGCTTAGTCTCGTGCGGGATTTGGGACAGTGCTTAGTCCCATAAGAGAAGCTAGGGCTTAGCCTTATGCAAGTAGGGAGGCAGGGCTTAGACTCATGCAAGTTTTGGGACAGTGCTCAGTCCCATGCAAAGAGAAGGCAATGCTTAGCCTCATGCAAAATTTGGGACAGTGCTTAGTCCTATGTAAAGAGAAGGCAATGCTTAGTCTTATGCAGATAGAAAGGCAGGGCTTAGCCTCATGCGGGGTGGAGGCAATCCTTAGCCTCATGCAAATATGGAGGCAGGGCTTAGCCTTATGTAAAGTTTGGGATGGAGCTTAGTCTCATGCAAATAGAAGGCAGAGCTTGGCCTTATGCAAGGTGGAGGCAATTGCTTAGCCTCATTCAAATAGGGAGGCAGGACTTAGACTCATGCAAAGTTTGAGACAGAGCTTAGTCTCATGAAAATAGAAGGCAAAGCTTAGCCTTATGCAAGGTGGAGACAATGCTTAGCCTCATGCAGGATTTGAGACAATGCTTAGTCTCATGCAATGAATAAATAATAGGTGATAGTAGAGTATTTCTTAGCTGGGAATAAGCTCGGTATCTTTGTTGTTATGAAGACTGTGATTCCAAGGTGTGCATATTCCTTGTCCTGCATTTAAAGAAAAATTGTGAGTTTTGCAGGGGGAGGTTGGTTCGTGCATTCGTCGACTTGCTTGATCTTCTTCGATCTTTCTGAAGATCATGTTCTAATTATTGGGGAAGCATTTGCTAAAGCAGAGTTTATTTCAAAAGCAGGCATGCATAGTTTTCAAAGACATAGTAAAATATAGTTTAGAAAATTGGTTAGATGAACCAGTGACTGTGACACGATCAGAGACATCGCGACTTCTTTTGCCGTAGAATTTTGAGGGTCCTCCTCAAAATTATGCCCCAGTTAATTAGGCAACATTTCTGACTACTCTATATGCTGCGATTGGTTGAACTTGCTTCGGAATTTTGAGGGTCCTTCTCAAAATTCTACCCCAGTTTTTGATGATGGGGAAAATAATTTTTTTATTGAATTGTGAACGAACCCACATGGCTGCCTACATATCCCCTCTTAAACGGGAATCAGGTCGATCGTAGTTTAGTTTACATCATATGAGGAGACATAAATAGTTTACACATAGTATCATTTAACTGCATCTGAATTGATAGGCTTTGGCCAGATTTCTCTGTCCATTTCTGCGAGTATGAGTGCTCCTCCTGTCAGTACTCTGTGGAGCATGTAGGGACCTTGCGAGTTGGGAGAGAATTTCCATTTGGCTTCATCTTGATGCGGAAAGATCTTCTTTAACACCAGCTGTTCCGGTGTGAACTGTCTTGGTTTAAATCTTTTGTTGAAAGCTCTGGACATTCTGTTATGATAAAGCTGGCCGTGGCACACTGCATTCATCCTCTTTCCATCTATGAAGGCTAGCTGTTCATAGCTGCTCCTTATCCATTCTACGTCGCTGAGCTCGACTTCTTGTATGATTCCAAAGGAAGGAATTTCCACTTCGGTGGGAATGATAGCCTTAGTACCATAAACCAACAAATAAGGAGTTGCCTCGGATGATGTGCGGACTGTGGTACAGTATCCCAGTAAGGCGAATGGTAGCTTCTCGTGCCATTGTTTGTGATTTTCTACCATTTTCCTCAGTATATTCTTGATATTTTTGTTGGCACCTTCCACGGCTCCGTTCATTTGGGGTCTATACGCTGTGGAATTCTTGTGCTTGATTTTGAAAGTCTCACACATGGCTTTCATCAGATCGCTGTTGAGATTGGCGGCATTGTCAGTGATGATGGACTCTTGAACCCCGAACTGACAAATAATTCGGTCGCGAACAAAATCTGCAACGACCTTCTTGGTTACAGCTTTGTAAGATGCAACTTCAACCCATTTAGTGAAGTAGTCGATAGCTACTAAGATAAACCGATGTCCATTCCTCGGGTATTGCATCCTCTTCTTCTGAATCACTATCCTTTTGTTGCATTGTCTCATTACATGTCACAGTCGTCGGTTCATCAATGTAAGAAATAGTAATGTTGTATGGATAAAGATATGAGAGAAAAGTGGTAATAATAAACACCAACTCATTGAAAGCGTTAAAAAAAGTGATTTTTCAAATAATTTAAATAACGTTTTGGAACATCGGAAATAATATTTAAAAAAAATGCAAAAAGGGAAATCATTTTTCTAGAAAAACAAAAATAAACAATGTTGTTCAGCCTTGCTACCCCGTGACTCGTCGTGCCCTCGATGGTCTGACAGACTAGTTCTTGAGGAATTCTCCTCTCTCACAGCTTGGATAGTAGGGCCTTTCTCCTCCTCCTCCTCCTCGATGATTACACAACAGTCCATGTCATCATCTTCCAAGAACAAATTCCTTAATGACGCCAACGCTTCTTCTTCCCCTGATCCCCATATAATATCGACATGATGGAAGGTCTAACTCAGGTATGGCACATGCTACTCAAGTGGATAGTATGGACCACGCCATGGTGGTGACCAATCATTGTGTTCCTGCCAGGTGTACTGATATCCCAACCCGAAAGTGGTTCCATGGCGCTTGGAGCTCTGGCTGTATGGGTTTGGAGATGCCCTGAAGATTTTTACCAAGTCCTTTGTCGGGCTCATATCCTTTTCATGCTAGCATACTTTCTATCTTGCTACTCCACCACTTATCTTTCTCGATTGCGTTAACCCGTTCAATATGATGGTAGGTTTCTCAACCTAACCTTCTTCTGATTTCAATCACCGGGATAGTCTAACTAGTGTAAATACAGTTGCTCCCATCTCCATAGATAATCACTTCTTGGTGGTTCCACTCGAACTTCACAACCTGATGCAAAGTTGATGCTACAGCCCCAACGACATGTATCCATGGTCGTCTCAACAATAGATTGTAAGAGGCGGATATGTCCAGTACATGAAACTCAACATCAAACCATGTAGGACCCATCTGCAGGCAGATATTAGTTTCCCCAATGGTAGCTCTCTAAGACCTGTCGAATTCTTTCACATTCATATTTCCCTCTCGTATCTCGTATAGGCCTTTGCCCAACCTCTTCAACGTTTTCATTGGACAAATGTTGACGCTGGATCCTCCGTCAATCAAAACTCTGGCGATGAATTTGTCTTCACATTGCACTGTGATGTGCAGTGCCCTGTTGTGATTCAAGCCTTCAGGTGGCAGCTCGTCCTCGTGGAAGGTGATTTTGTGGCTTTCTAGCACCTACCCTGCCATATTGGCCATTTCTCCACTAGTGATGTTGTTGGGTACATATAATTCACTCAACACCTTCATTAGAGCATTCCTGTGTGCCTCAAAATTTTGCAACAACGATAGGATAGATATCTAAGCGAGAGTATTGTTCAGATGATCAATGACAGAGTACTCCCTTGCATGTACCTTCCTCTAGAGGTCTCTGGACCAGTCTCAATGACAGACGATTTGTTAGAAGATTGCTTACTGATTTCTCCCAAATGCTCAGGTGTATAAACCCGTCTTGTTCTGGTCATTCCTTGTGCAGCGCCGGATTCTTCTGTCTTTGACTTTACCTTTCTTCTAACCTCGGCCACATAATCCCAAGGTACAACATTGGAACTGAAGGAGTGGTGTGGATGCCACCGTTACAGTGAAAGGTGTTGCCATCTCCACTTCAAATGGAATGAGTGGTGTTACTTATACTTTTAAAGGAAGCGATGTGGCTATCTCGACTTCAACTGGCGATTGTACCTGCACCACAATGTCATGTGCCCTAACAAAGAACTTGTTCATCTGTTCCTCGTCTAATGCTGGTCTAACCTTGGTTGCTTCCGACCTTCACCGAGTAGCATACTCGCGGAAAGTATCAGTTGGCTTCTTCTTTAAGTTCTGGATATAGAAGACATCTGGCGCATTCTCCGTATTAAATCTGAACCTATCCATGAAGTCGGATTTCATGCTTACCCAATTGGCCCACTTCTTAGTATTCTGGCTTATGTACCAGTTAAGGGCATCTCCGGTAATACTTCTCATGAAGAGCTTCATTCGAATCCTTTTATATTTTTCGACCCCTACGAGCTTGTCACAATAAGTCCTCAAATGAACTTTGGGGTCACCCGTTCCGTCATACATTTTGAACTTGGGAGGTTTGTAAACCTCCGGCAGTTCTACATTTGGTTGTATTCGTAGATCCTCATAGTTCAATCCTAATATCCCTTTACCCTTTTCAATACCCCGAACTCGACTTGTCAACTTCTTGAGCTCCTTCGCCATGTTTCTGATGAGCAAGTCCTTCTCAGCAAATTCTGGTGTATAGGAGATTGGTTGAGTGAAGTTAGGTAGGGTTTCCACGTATATAGGGTTATTTTGGTGAAGGCCAGGAGTTTGGGCATAATGATGATCATTGGTGGAGTTTTGGGGTTCGGGAATAATTTGTGGGGTATTTTTGGGAGTGTGATAGATGGTTTGCTAGTATTGAGGAGGGAGAGGTTGATTTTGAGGTGGGGTTGTATACTGATGAGGTGCGGGAGGATTCTGTGGGCGTTTGTTGGGTGTGTTTTGAGGTGGTACAGGGTTCTTGGTGTATGGTTGATTGATGTCTGGGATGTTGAGTGTGAGAGAGAGGTTTTCTAAGCTACGGACTTGTTCAAGCTCGACCTGAAGTTCGAGTATTTTCTGCTCAAGTCGTGAAACCACATCATTTGGGGCCTGAGTACCCCGACCATCAGAAGTTTTTTCATTCTCAACATGTGCATTGTTGTCTGTTCTGATGCCGTTCATATCATCCATTTTAGCTCTCCTTTTGCCTTTCGGTACACTTGGAGGAGGAGAAGGTGGAGGGCCACTTGATCTGGTACGATAAGCTGATGATGCCAGTATGCGTGAACCAACCTTGGGGAATGGTAATAATCAAAAAAAAGGAAAGAAAAACAAAAGGTAACCAAGTCAGTAAGGGTTTTGAAAATGAAGTATACGCAGTATTTAAAAACATATTGCGGGAATGTAAATTCACGTCCTATTTTAGGAGCCTCGTTATACCCCAGGTAGGCCTAACGACAAGTTGATTTGGAGAACTTAAATGCCAATAACTGCCTCATTTCATTAATGTAAAATAGACGAATCCAAAATGACACTAAGATAAGATAAGTCACTAATGGCACTTAGTCTTATTACATTTGAAAAGGCATGTAAATCTAATCTACTTGGTGCCAGAAGGACCTTCCCCAGGATTAATCTCTTGGCTCTATCGATCAGGTTCCCCAGGTCGTGCATGCCCAACAACAGGTATACTCTCGCTAGATGTCCTTCTTCGCTTCCCTCAGCATTCTGGAAGTCGACGACTCTTTTCCTCGTCTTCCCCTCCAGCTCCATCAGACCCTGCTCCAAATATTCCAGGCTTTCATTAGATTTGATAGACCTTTCCCTCCATTCATTGATCAGTTCCATATCAGTCTTGTGTTGCTCCAGATGCGTGGCCTCAGACTCATGAACCCTTTTGTGCAGTTTATTATATTTCACTTGGGCTTCAGCAACTTCGTCTTGACCATGTTTCCCCGACCGATTCCCGGCTCAACTATCGCTGCTATGCTGTCTTCCAACCATGATAGGTAAAAGCGTACATGCCCTGCGTGGTACCTGTCTAGCTCAATGGTGTCCCTTTCTATAATAACCTTTAGATGCCACATATGCTGAGCTTCACATTTGTACGGGATGTCGTCATCCTGAAAATCTACCCTATAATGACTCATTTTAGAAACTCGCGGTATAAATTGCTTCCTGCCTGCCTATATCATAACCCTGATGGGAACATAAGGGTATATTCCCCTTAACCTGATCAACACCAAGTGTGGAGCGTCCCGAGATCTGATGATGAACTCACTGGTAGGGAACCATTCAAACATCCATTGAACCTGGTCCTCAGTCAAATTGTCAAGAAACTGTGCCCATTCTGTAGCATTTTCCAGTTGAGCAAACCTGTCTGGGATGTAAGTCATTCTCTTAGGGTGATGGAAGGCTATATGATCATTCCACTCCCTTCGTGGAAACTCTTGACGATATTGACCCCTTTGGAGCTTCTCCAATAACCAAACCGTAGTAGCAGATTACAACCCTCAAAGTGTTTGAACCCCTTCTGGCAGCGGTCTAAGGTTCGGTAGATATCAACTATGATTATAGGGACAATGGTATATGTTTTCCCCTCGATCCCCTCCATTAAGGTTTTGGCTACCATAGCCAGTCTAGTGTGAATCATGTCTCCTTTGCTTGGAAATACTAGCATACCCAGGAAGCAAACAACGAACACGAAAACCTTGCGGTGAATATGACCCAAGGAAGTGATAGAGAATTCATCATGGAAGATACAATAGGATTTGCTATGACCATATCGTTCATAGAGGTAGTCAAAGGGTATGTAGGACTCCTTCAGACACTCCAAATCATGGTTCTTTTTCAAACCCATCATCTTCAGGAACCCCCTAGCGGCACGGTTTTTTGGCACAAATAAATCCATACTGTCCCAAGGTAATCCAATGAATCCCACTATTTCCTCCAAGAGATGTGTCATTTATATGTTGCCAAAATGGAACACGGACCTTTCTCCGTCCCAGAACATAGTGGCCGCTTCGATGTCATGGGGTAACACGCGAGCCAACCAATCCTCCATGTATAGGACGAGGAAGGGATAATGCTTTACAGCTGAAAATAAGAAGGCGATAAGCGTATCAGAAGCCGAAGAGGAAAGAAAGTAACGAAGAACGAATGGCAGAAAGTACGAGAAAACACTTTGTCGCGCCTTCTTTTTCTCGCGAAATCGGGTTTCAGCATTTTGGGTGAACTCCTTTCCTTTTGGGACGGGGAATGGGATTTGAAAAGTCGCCACCCAATGGATTAAGGTGCATTAGGGCACCTAAAGCAAATAACTCATAAACCGATTTACATCACCAGAGATTGGGTAAGGGCTCAAAATTACCTTGAGAGGAAGGTGTTAGGCACCCCTCGAGGTCCACAACGGTGGGTCCCGTCCAAACTCAATTTAAGTGAATTAGTCTTTAAAGGAAAATAAAACAGTTTAAGAACAAATAGAGATTACTTTAAAACAGAAATTAAAGGGGTCCTAGGTTTAGTAGCTTATAGGATCACTTTTATGCAACACTCGGTAACTTTCCTCAAATAGAGGTGTTACGAGTAGCATTAGCGCACATGTCATTATCTCCTTTACTACCCAGTTACCCTCCCTTTTATTAATTATTACCTAAGCGTTCTAATAGTATCTAGTGTGTACCTTATGCGTGCACTACCCATACCTTACCTATGGCCCTGGAGGTGTTTAGGACCTCTATTTTAAGGTGGTTCTAGAATCACCTATGTTGCTTAAAAGGAGAAAATTAAGCGACAAACAAAAATCAAATATGACTGTCACATAAGGAGAAATTAAGGGGGCTCATGTTTACCTCCACAAATAGGCAAACAAATGCATGCTATTCAGACAAGTGATTTTTTTAATGATTTAGGATTCTATAGGCAGAATATCTAAATGAGCATAAACAGAATATATAGCAATTTTATTAAAGCGAGGCTGTGAGTATCCATCAATTTGCCTACTGATTTTTATCATTTCCTGAATCTGGGCACGTTTCAAGCAGAAAGAAAATCACAATTTTAAACCCAAGATTTTAATTATCCTACATGCTTGCCTAAGTGAGAACCGGGCAGAATCCTATGGACATGGTATCTAAACTGTAAACTAGTGATTGATTTTAACATGCATATTTCATCTTTTTTAGATCCTATAGGCATGCTTTCTATGTGCTGAAACTGATTACAATCATTATTTCCTATAGACATGATATCTAAAAACAGAAATTGTTTTTTTACACTTACTTCCTATAGGCATGATGTCTAAGTGTCAAGACTGATTTTGATATGTGTTTCCTAAAGGCATGATATCTAAGTGAGCAGAGATGTTAACAGAATGTTAGACAAGTTTGATAATTTCAAAAGAAGATCCTACATGCATGGTTTCTAATGCACATTGAGACTTGAGAATATGCATAAACATGGATTTTGATGCAAAATTGATAAACATCCTTATAACAGGATTTCTAGGATGCAAGTGTGAAATTAAGGACTACAATAATGAGATAAATCATGTAGGCATGGTCTCTAATGCATATAAATAATCACAACAATCCTATAGGCATGATTTCTACCCGAACCCAACAAAAATATATATAAAAATCCCTCCCAGCTTTTACTAGTAACCCCAAATCTGTTTTACAAAGATTATTACAGGCTAATACAAATGAATTTACATAATGAAAATCACTATACTATAGGGAGCCTTGGCCGACCCAAAGTCAACCTAGAAGCTAGGCCTTCAACCAAGTCTGGAGTACACCAGCAGTCCATAATAACACAACTGGGCTTCTGGTGTGTTAAAGTTCCCAAGGGCTTCAGGGACCCAGGCAATGCTCACACCAGAACCTTTCATAAAAACAACTTTGTAAACACGTTTGGAAGGTCAGCCCCAATGTGTCATAGTTCGGAGGAGTCTCATGGACTCCTAGGCAGTGCTCACACTATTGGGGGGTGGGGGGAGGGGTGTCAGGACCCTAGATATCTAAGAGTGGGAGTTGAAAATAATATATAAGAGTAGGAAAATAATTTAAAAAAACAGTTTGAGTTTTAGAATTGCATAGAAATAAGTTACAAGATCATAAACAGAACATAATCAGATCGGGTGTCAATATTCACAACAAGAGTAAAAACGCTGAATTACAGGCAGAACAAGGTCACAATTAAGTCAAACGAGGTTTCACATTACTGGAATTGACTTAGTTCATTAACTATTACTAGGTGGAATCATGCACCAAGCAAGGACATGTTGAAATTTAGAGTAAACAACCAGATGAACACATAGTGCAGAATAGGGTGATAGAAACTAAAGCATGCTAGTTTCAGAAACAGATAGAAAAGAATCATGGATCAAACAGAAACATGTTGAAGTTAAATGGCTAATCAGATAGCCATACAGAGAAAGTAGCAGGAATTTAGAGCACCATTATCCTAGAAAGAAGTATACAGAAATCATGAATCAATCGGGAACATGTTAAGGTAAATTATCAACACATAAAATAGGACAGGATTTGAGGCATGCTAGTTGAGAAATAAGTAAACAAGGGTCATGGATCAAACAGGAATATACTAACCATACTAACATATATGACAAGACAAGTTGACAGGAATTAAGTCATGCTGATAAAGAGCAATAAACAGGAAGGGCATAGATTCAACTACATATGATATTGAATAGAATATGATACAGAAATAGGAGCATACCAGTTAAGAAGTAGTAAACAGGAAGATGAAAGCAAGTAGAATCCAAGGGTTTATCCTTGGCTTTCAGCCAGCTAGACAGAGCATCAAATATAAGTAACAAAAAGACTACAATTGATAGGGTGTAAGAGTTTGTGTGTGTATTTCTATGTTGTTCGTGTGTGTTTTTTTTCGTGTTTTTCTATCAGAACAATGAAAGGTTTATATATCACATAGTAGAGTAAACCAAATAAGACTAGGGAAATCAATTGCACACAAATAAGGCATGCAACATCAATTAATCAGTCAATTAGGGCTTAACGAGAATAAATTAACAGCAAGTAAAACTTAAATTAAGGAGAGTCTTTCACGGGATAAATCAGTAGACAGGATTGAGGCTAAGGTAAGTAGTATATCAATTGGAGGTCAGTCAAAACAATCAATCCAGCAATATAATTAAGGAAAGTAGGACTAATTATGAATCACATATAAGGAAAGGATAGGTAAAACCTTTCAGAGAAATATCAGTTTGAAAAGAAGCACAATTTCAGACCCTAATTAAGCATGTAAATCAATTAACTAGTTAACTTAACAGAGCCAAAGTGAACGGGCAAGAACATTGTGATAAATAATCGAATAATGAAAAACCTTAAGCATATCGAAACACAGAGATAAAACTCAAGCAATGCAATTAGTCGAACAGTAAATGAGAGAGGCCGGAGTTGAGCATTTATTTTTTAAAACATTTGCAGAAACCCTATTGAGAATCAAAACCCTAGCTTTAGGGAAAAAATGAAATCGGTTGATAATAGTGGTGAAAACGAAAGAATCTTAAAGAAAACTATTAAACAAACTCCAAACATTTTAGATCTCAAGAGATCTAAACCTATTTGGCCAGAAATAGTTGAGTTTGTACAAAAATAAATAGAGGTAGAAAAATCGAGTTTTATACCGGAGATTTGAAGCCATGAAAACACGAAAAATGATAATACTCACAAACAATGGGTGAATACAGACGGATTCACCAAGAGACGGAGGGACTCGAACCAGGTCTGTTCGAATCTCTTCAAGATTCTATCAAATAACATGGAAGTCGAACACCCAATAGAGATAGGAGTCCAGATAAGGCCTAGAATCAAAAGAATAAACCATGAATCGAAGGGGGTTCAGGTGACGGCGAGTTAGGGTTAGGGGAGGTTGAGAGAGAAGAGAGGAGGAAGGGATTTAGGGGCGGTCGTTTTTAGAAAAATGATTAGGGTTTGGGCTCGTTTGGTTAATAAAAATAAAAATAATATCCTGGACCGTTGATCTCATGATTTGATCTGGGGGTTGGGCAGGTTTAAAGAATTGGGTAATTGGTTAGGGTATTGGGCTGGGTTCAAAAATTATTTTAGAAGGAGGCTATTTGTTAAATACCTAATTAATTTGATAAATAATTTGTAAAAAATAGTTAATAAATTATAAAAAAAATTATGCATTAAAGTGATTTAAAATAATTAGTTAATATTATAAAAATATAAAAGGTCATTTTATTGTAAAATCAAGTAATTATGCACACATGGGTTATTGTTGCAAAGTTACCGCAATTATAACCTACAAATGTAAATATAATTATGCATAAAATAATTAAATATTAATATAAATATAAATGATAAAAATTATGCAATAAAATTATTATAAAATTATTTGTGATGCAATTAATAATTATATAGATAATAAAAATGATGGAATAAATTAATTAAAATCCTTTAAAACTACAGAAAATTATGAAAAACTACTAATTGATGCTCATGCATTATTTTTGAAAGTATATATGCATTTTGGAAATATTATAGGGAAAAATTGGTTATCAACACATCTACGGTTGTAATTCCACTTCTCGGGAAACCCAGTTGGGTCCACCACCAATTGATCAGTTCTGACAAAGAAATATTTGCGCAAGAATAACCGACTCGCCTTATCGTCCATCCCAGCCACTAATCCTTTCGTCCCACAATTACGCAAGTGTATCATGGTGCCTCTAAAGAAGGTAGGCGAGAATAGGTGCAATAAGTGGTGAAGGTCAACCTCGCAACCAACTAGTTCCGCATATTTGATCAACATCAAGAAGACCTTATATGGCAAGGAGAGAGTTGTGCTGGGCAGACGTTGTAGAAGCGGCAGAACTCTTCGGCCAACCTAGGAAGAGGCAAGGTGTAGCCGACCGTGAATGGGTAGGCGTAGAAGGCACAAAACCCAGGATGGTGAACTTGAACTGTGTCGCCTCCCGCAGGGACGATCTCGAGGTAAGAAGGAATGCGATATTTAGCCCGCATCTCAGCCAGTTCAGCCTCCCCCAATTCAGCCTCCCCCAATTCAGAAAGCTCAGGTTCAGGCCCCTTAGGGGAATCGTTCATGGACACAGGGTTTTTGGGCACCACCTCTTCAATGGTGGGGAAGTTGTCATCTCCCTCAACTGCAGTAGAAAGTATAACCACTGACAAAGGAGCGGCGTCGGAAACATCATCGTGACTATAAGGAGAAGTCGACATGATGATTATAATGAATCAAACAACGGTAGGAAAGACGAAGTTAGTGATCAAGAAAGGGATTGAAAAAACTGGGTGAAAAGAGGTTACAAAAAGCAGATGACAAAAACACAAACGAGAATGGGTATCAGAGAAGAAAGAAATAGTGAAAATTTCAAATGAAAAACTCCTCCCCTATTATAGGGTTGGGTGGCATCAAAATCGAGCCCAAAAGCTTCCTGCAACATGAGAATAGAAGCATCAACAATGTAGACTCTGCATGAGGAAGATACATAATGATGAGCGTGACAATGACAACATCTGACGTCACTTGCGCCAATCACGTCCATAACGGGCATTAATTACCTGGTTTCGACCAAATTTCTTTCATAATGGACGTGGAGTAAGCCGCTCATCAAGGACGAGAGGTCCACGACCTTGATAAGAGGAGGGACTAACTGTATTGGTTGAAATTTGGACCATACTTAATAACGTCGTTGGCCGAGGTCGAAGCTTGGTTCGGCCAACATTTGGAGACGAAGGGTCTATTTTGAACGAGATCGGTGGTAGGTCGAGCAGAAGAAGTTCATAATAACGGTAGGATAGTTTTAGACTAGAAAAAAGAATATTCTATCAGAATATTCCCTCCCTTATACTTTTTAGGGGTCCCAAAGAATGTTCCATATATATAGAAAACTAAGGAGAGAAAAAATTATAACATTGACTATTAAATAATATACACTCCTTGTCTTTTTATTGATTCCCAAGTTAAAAGACACCTTTTCATATACTAGATCCAAGAACATTGTGTTCCATCCACGTTGCTTGTCATCTGCATTACTGACAAAGAGATAGTTGACTCTTAACACTTGATATTTTGGGTGAGTTATCCTTTAATATTACATTTATTATCATTTCATGCATTTAATCCGCCTACTCACTTACATATTTATTTTCAATCATTATCAGCATCTTTGTGGTATTTAATATTACGATACTTTAATTTCATTATATCCATCATCACGTTCCTAGATCTGACATTCATTAAGTTTAACAAGGATTAACCTTCCATTTCATTCGTCAAATCTCTTATAGAAAGATTTATCACGTTTTTGGTAAAACAAACATCACTTGTTACAATTAGTATAACAACCTTTCTAAAATTCATCTGAACCTTTCTAAAATTCATCTGTATTTGAAAATGCAGAGCACAAAGTTGCAAATATCTATAAGATAGTAAACCAGGAATATACTTTGAGCCATGTTAAAAGAATCATAAGAAAGAAATTCTAATATTTCTTTGTGTCATGATATACAAATATGAAGTTTTTGTATAACATGAGTTTTGGTGTGGGATTAAGCAAACTGCAGTTTTACGAAGAATCTTCTACAAGCATTGACTGAACCAAAGATGCCTTCCAATAATTATAGTAATAATTTCTAATTTGAGGATAAAGCCTGCGTGATTTCTAGTATGGAGTAATAAACAAAATAAATCATAATTATCATGAACATGGCACTCTAAGAGCATCAAGTGTTAGATATTCTGAGAAAATCAAATTTTACGATTTATAAATGCAATGTCTTACGTCACATCTCAAATTAATTATTTTTGCATTTAAAATACCATCAATAAATAACTACACGTATATAAGAAAGGTAAACATAAATCGTAAGTTTAAGAGTTCAAAGAGCAATCGTTGTTAAATTAATCTAACACCAACAATCAGTTATATTATTACACCATCATGTCACACTGGATATAGTAATTTCTCAATTAATTAAATATTCACTTGAAAATAATCAAATGGAAAAATGAATAAGTTTAAAGAATGAAAAATGTCTCTATCACATTAGCATCCAAGTCCCTCTTCAGGTACTTGATTGGGGTATGGAGATTTTTTTCTCACGTGTTAGCAAAATAAAATAACCCATAATCTTTTGTTCACGTCTTATAACATTTCTATTAAATTACCAACATAAATGCTCAACAACAATCAAAATTAAAGCAGAAGATACTAATTCACTAAATGCTCCATATTAAATAGCAGCAGCAACATATATTAATCTGATTTGAGGGATAGGATTTTTGGTCTTTTATTTTTCGGATATGGAGATTAGCTTTCCTTAACCATATTAGACCCTTTCACAAATGAAAGGACATAACTCTTTAAGAATAGACACTTCTTAAAAATATTATAGTATCTTTTTATTTTTATTTATTTTTAAGTACGATATATAATTATTAAGGGTATTTTGGTAATTTAGCTTTTAACTTTTGAGCTTCCCACTTTTATAATAATATATATTAAGACGTTTGAATCTGAATATCAAGATGTGTATTAAGATTATGACATCTAAATCTGAATACACAACTAAATATTAAGACGTGTATTAAGATTTGAATACTAGATGATTAAGACCGTTTGATTTTTAACATCTGAATGTGTAAGATTTATCTTTATTTGAAAATTAATAAACATAAAATTCAAATGAAATATTAATAGTCGTTGGTGGTGATGGCTAACGGGTGAATGCCGACTAGAGACGGTGGTTGGTGGTAGTTTTGGTTGACGGTGATGGTTCAGGGTAGTAACTAGTGGCGATTTGTAATGGTGGCGATTGTGATTGAGGATGGGGGTGGTGGATGGTGATAGTTAATAATGACGGGCGGTGGTGGTAGTTGTGTTTGAGGAAGGTGGTGGTGGGTGGTGGTAGGTTATAATGATGGGCAGTGCTGGTTGTGGTTGTTGATGGTGATGAGGTAGTTAGTTGTGATAGTTGAAGTGAATGAGTGTTGATTATGATTGAGAATGGTGATGGCGATAATGGTGGAGATGGTGGGTGGTGATAGTTGATGTGTGGCTAGAATTCGTGATTTTAAGCATTATATACCTCGCATTTTATGTGC
>ML416849.1:0-14358 GCA_005239525.1 Nicotiana knightiana | reverse complement strand
CTGCCAAATGTTCACCATGTCATGCATCTTGAATGTGAAATAAAATCGAATATTAAACCGAAATCGTACCGAACCATACCGAACCAAAATAATGAATACCGAACTGTACCGAAATATTTTGGTACGGTATTTTATATGCACAATTGATAAACCGAATACCGAAATACCGTACCGAAATTATTAAATGCCGAACCGAAATACCGAATGCCCACCCCTAGTATTAGGATAAATGTTTCGAGTGTGGTGGGTATGGGCATATCAGGAGGACCTGTCCGAGATTATTAGGTGTTCCACCAAAGCATCAGAGTTCTTGTGCCATGGTTCCGGCACCAGTTTTTGCACCGCCTGCTCAGCCAGCCAGAGGCAGCGGTCAAGCAACCAAAGGTACGGGCCAGACTGTTAGAGGTGGAGGTCAGGTCGTTAGAGGTGGAGGCCCGCCAGCTAGAGGTTGTCCTAGGGATATGGTTCAGAGTGGTGGGGTCCAACCCCGATGTTATGTCTTTCCATCCAGACCAGAGACTGAGTCATCCAATGTTGTTATTACAGTTACTGTTTCAGTTTGCAGTAGAGATGCTTCAGTTCTATTTGATCCGGGGTCTACTTACTCCTATGTGTCATCTTATTTTGCTTCATATTTGGTTGTGCTTTGTGATTCTTTGAGTGCCCTTGTATATGTTTCCACATATATGGGAGATGCTATTGTTGTATATTGTGTATATCGTTCGTGTATGGTCACTATTGGGAGTCTTGAGACTAGTGTAGATCTTCTACTCCTCGATATGGTCGATTTTGATGTTATATTGGGCATGGATTGGTTGTCACCTTATCACGTTATATTGGACTGTCACGCCAAGACAGTGACCTTAGTCTTGTCGGGGTTGCCTCGATTAGAGTGGAGAGGGACTCTTGTCCATTCTACCAGCAAGGTTATCTCTTATATGAAGGCTCGGTGTATGGTTG
The DNA here is from genome assembly GCA_005239525.1 of Nicotiana knightiana. NCBI lineage: Eukaryota > Viridiplantae > Streptophyta > Magnoliopsida > Solanales > Solanaceae > Nicotiana > Nicotiana knightiana. Next base: position 13,398 of record ML416849.1, on the reverse strand, counting down.
AGATGGGTGTTTGGCTTATTTGGCTTATGTTCGTGATTCTAGTGCAGTGATTCATTCTATAGATTCTGTGCCTGTTGTTCGTGAGTTTCCAGAGGTATTTCCTGTAGACCTCCCGTGAATGCCACCCGACAGGGATATTGATTTCTGTATTGATTTGGATCCGGGCACTCATCCCATTTCTATTCCGCCATATCGGATGGCCCCGCAAGAGTTGAAAGACTTGAAGGAATAGTTACAGGATTTTCTTAATAAGAGCTTCATTAGACCTAGTGTCTCGCCCTGGGGTGCACCGATGTTTTTTTTGAAGAAGAAAGATGGGCCCATGAGGATGTTTATAGATTATCGGTAGTTGAACAAAGTCACCATCAAGAACAAGTATCCATTGCCGAGGATTGATGATTTATTTGATCAGCTTCAGGGTGCTAAGGTGTTTTCGAAGATTGATTTGAGATCTGTCTACCATCAGTTGAGGATTAGGGCATCTGATGTCCCTAAGACAGCTTTTCGGACACGGTATGGGCACTATGAGTTTCTGGTAATGTCCTTTGGGTTGACCAATGCCCCAGCAACATTTATAGATTTGATGAACCGAGTGTTCAATCCTTATTTGGACTCCTTTGTGATTGTGTTTATTGATGACATCTTGATATACTCCCGCAGTCGGGAGGAGCATGAGCAGCACCTTAGGATTGTGCTTCAGACTCTGAGAGACAGCCAGTTGTATGCTAAATTTTTGAAGTGCGAGTTTTAGTTAGATTCGTTCGCTTTCTTGGGCCATGTTGTATCAGCAGAGGGCATTTAGGTAGATCCCAAGAATATTGAGGCAGTCCAGAACTGGCCTAGACCCACTTCAGCCATGGAGATCAGGAACTTTTTAGGTTTGGCGGGTTATTACCGTCGATTTGTGGATGGGGTTTCATCTATAGCAGCCCCGTTGACCAAGTTGACCTAGAAGGGTGCCCCTTTATATGGTCATATGAGTGTGAGGCGAGATTTCATAAGCTCAAAAATGCTTTCACTACAACGTTGTGTTGGTGTTACCATCAGGTTCAGGATCTTACACGGTATATTGTGATGCTTCACGTGTTGGGCTCGGAGCAGTATTGATGCAGGAGAGCAGGGTGATTGCATATGTGTCTCGACAGTTGAAGGTTCATGAGAAGAATTATCCTGTCCATGATTTAGAGTTGGCAGCCATTGTTCATGCGCTAAAGATTTGGAGGCATTATCTTTATGGTGTGTCGTGTGAGGTTCTCACAGATCACCGCGGCTTTCAGTATTTGTTCAAGCAAAAGGATCTCAATTTGAGGGAGTGGAGGTGGTTAGATCTGTTGAAAGACTATGATATCACCATCTAGTACCATCCCAGGAAGGCCAATGTGGTGGTCGACGCATTGAGTAGGAAGGCAGCGAGTATGGGCAGCCTTGCAGTCATTCCGGTTGGTGAGAGGCCACTAGCATCAGATGTTCGTACTTTGGCCAACTAGTTTGTGAGGTTGGAAATTTTAGAGCCCAGCCGTTTTCTAGCTTTCACAGTTGCTCGGTCTTCTTTGTTTGATCGTATCATAGATCGGCAGTATGATGACCCTCATTTTTTGGTCCTTAGGGACACAGTGCGGCACGGTGGTGCCAAGCAGGTTATTGTTGGAGATGACAGAATTTTGAGGATGCAGGTTCGCGTGTATGTGCCTAATGTTGATGGGCTTCGTGAGCTGATTCTTGAGGAGGCTCACAGTTATCGGTATTCTATTCACCCGGGCGCCGCCAAGATGTATCAGGACTTGCAGTAGCATTATTGGTGGAGGAGCATGAAGAAGGATATAGTTTCTTATGTAGCTCGGTGCCTGAATTGTCAGCGGGTGAAGTATGAGCATCAGAGACCCGGTGGTTTGCTTCAGCGGATAGAGATTCCTGAGTGGAAGTGGGAGCATATCACTATGGACTTTTTTGTTGGACTACCACGGACTCAAAGGAAGTTCTATGCCATTTGGATAATTGTGGATAGGCTGAATAAGTCAGCGCACTTCATTCTTGTGGCAGTTACTTATTCTTCAGAGCGTTTGGCAGAGATTTATATCTGCGAGATCGTCCGTCTTCACGGTGTGCCCGTGTCTATCATTTCTTATCGAAGTACACAGTTCACCTTGCACTTCTGGAGGGTAGTACATCGTGAGTTGGGTACGCGGGTTGAGTTGAGCACAACATTCCACCCTCAGACGGACGGGTAATCCGGGCGTACTATTCAGATCTTAGAGGATATGATCCGTGCAGGTGTTATAGACTTCGGAGGATCGTGGGATCAGTTCTTGTCCCTTGCAGAGTTCGCCTACAACAACAGCTACTAGTCGAGCCTTCAGATTGATCCCTATGAGGTATTATATGGTAGACGATGTCGGTCGCTAGTTGGGTGGTTTGAGCTGGGGGAGGCTCGGTTATTGGGTACAAATCTTATACTAGATACCTTGGATAAGGTGAAGATTATATAGGATCGACTTCGCACAGCTCAGTCCAGGCAAAAGAGTTAAGCCGACCGTAGAGTTCGTGATGTGGCATTCATGGTCGGAGAGAGATTGCTGCTTCGGGTATCACCCATGAAGGGTGTCATGAGGTTTGGAAAGAAGGGAAAGCTGAGCCCTAGATACATCATACACTTTGAGATTCTCGAGAGAGTGGAGAGGTGGCTTATAGGCTTGCGTTGCCTCCGAGGTTATCAACAGTTCATCCAGCGTTCCATGTGTCCATGCTCTGGAAGTATCACGGCAATCCGTCCCACGTGTAAGATTACAACTCTATTTAGTTGGACAAGGATTTGACTTATAAGGAGGAGCCGGTGGATATTCTAGCCCAGAAGGTTCGTCAATTGAAATCGAAAAGTTATTCTTCAGTCCGAGTATAGTGGAGGGGGAAGCCTGTCGAGGCAGCTACTTGGGAGTCCGAGTCAGACATGTGGAGTAGATATCCCATCCTATTCACCAGTTCAGGTACTTTTCTATGTTCGTTTGAGGACGAACGATTGTTTTAGATGTGGAAAATATGATGAACCGATAGGTCATCTTATAATTTAAACCTAATTATGTGATCCGAAATCGTTAGAAGTCATGTTTTAAATTTTCTGGATTTTCTTGTGCAGTCCGAGCGTCTTTCCGGAAAGCTTTTATGTTAAAACTTGGCAAAAATAAGAAAATTTGCTTAAAACTTCATTCGGGTTGATTTCGGTCAATATTTTTGGTAAACGGATACGGATTTGTATTTTAACGGTCTCAGTGGATCCGTATTGTGATTTGGGACTTGGGCGTATGCTCGGAATCGAAATCGAAAGTCCCTAGCTCGAGATATCGGACTATGTTGAAATTTAAAAGTTGAAAGCTTAATGAAATTGAAATGTTTGACCAAAGTTTGACTTTTTATATAACGGGTCCGTATTTTGGTTGCGAAACCCGGTATAGGTCAAATACCATAATTATGACTTATCTGTGAAATTTGGTGCAAAAGGGAATTGATTTGACGTGATTCGGACGGCTGATTGTAAAAATAGGAATTTCAAAGTGTTTTTGAAAATTTCACGTGATTTGGGGTTAAATTCGTAGTTCTAGGTGTTATTTTGGAAATTTGTTCACGCGAGAAAGTTCTTATGATATTTTTAGACTTGTGTGCACCTTTGGTTTAGATCCCCAAGGGTTCGGGTAAGTTTTGGATAGGCGACGGAGTGAAATTTATTTGGAAAACATTGCTGGTGCATCTGATGTTTTTGCTGGCCTCTGATCTCGCATTTACGAGATCAGGAATCACAATTGCGACCTATGACAGGATCGCATTTGCGAGGTTCTCATCGCAAATATGAAGAGAATCTGGGCCAATAGTTTTCGCATTTGCGAGTTTTCCTTCACATTTGCGAAGGGAGTCTGGGAAGGGCAGTGATCGCAAATGCGATCATTTAGTCGCATTTGCGAGGATTCGAAGGTCGCATTTGTGAAAGTAGCAGAAGTGTGAAGGGCTTCGCATTTGCGATGGCCCCTTCGCATTTGCGATGGACCCTTAGCAATTGCGAGCTTAGCAAATGTAATGCTCAAGTCACAAATGTGACATCTGCAACTGTGTAAAAGTGACTTAGACGGGATTTTTCTCCCACTCTTCAAATTTTATAACCCTAGAACCCTAGAGGCAATTTATCCAAGACCAATTCTTCCCCAAAACTTTGGTAAGTGATCCTAACCCTCTTCCTTTCAATCTCCTATCACATTTCATGAATTTCCAACCTACAATCTAGGATTTCTATGGTGGAAATTGGGGTTTGGGTAGAAAGGGATTTTTGGGAAGTTGGGATTTAGACCTCAAATTGAGATCGGATTTCAAAACTAATCGCATATTCAGGCTCGGGGGTGAATGGGTTTTGGTCTGAACCTCAAGTTTTGACCAAGCGGGCCCGGGATCGATTTTTGACTTTTGACGGAAAGATTTGGGAAATCTAAATTCATGCATTGTCATTGATTCCTTTAGCAATATTTGATGATATTAAGTAAATTGTGGCTAGATACGAGTGGTTCAGAGGTGGATTCTAGAGAAAAAGCGGTAATTGAGCAGTGAGTGGCCTGTGGAGCAAGGTAAGTGTTGTGCCTAACCTTGACTTAAGGAATTAGGAACCCTTGCCTTAATTTTTATATGAAAATCATGTGAACGGCATATTAGTGAGGTGACGAGTACTTATGCGCCGGCAATTTATCTGTCTTGCCTATTTCTTTTCCGTTCTTCTTATATTATTTCTTTCCCTGCCTAGATTGTTACATGCCTACTTTATTTCCATGCCTAATTGCTAGTTGTTAGATATTGTTTCTCCTTGTTGAAGATATTTGTTATCTCGTAGCTTAATTATCTCCTATTACTTGCTTAAGCTGTTCTTATTGGTGTTTTAGTGATATTTTGAATTGGTCACGCTAAGTAGTATTGCTTGTGTAGGGTTTTATTGAGTATAAGCTTTCCATTTGCCATGTTCTGAGGTTTAAGTATTGAGAAGGGTCTTGTGTTAAATTTGAAATTTCTATATTTCCTCTGTAATAGATATGAATATGGTGGGATCGGGCTGCACGCCACAACAGGTGGAATAAGAGTGATATATTGAGCTGGAATAAGGGTGAATTGATATTATACGGTGGGATCGGGTTGCACGCCGCAACAGGTGCAATAAGGGTGGAATGTGGTGGAATAAGGGTGAATCGTGATTATGATTATTGTGATATGGTGGGATCGGGTTGCACGCCACAACAATTTTATTTACATTCTGTTGTTATGTCATTAAGAGTAAATAAGGGAGAATTATGATATGTACGGTGGAATCGGGTTGTGCGCCGCAACAATCTATATGTTTATGCCTTTTCTTTGATTGTGTTAGTTGTACGGTAGTTTTGAACTGCACTTAAGGATTGGTTATAGCTGAATACTGATGCAATACGTTGGATATTGTATTTGCTTCTTGCAAATTACTGTTTTTACCTTATTCTATATTCTTTCCGGCTTTTATTATTCACTGTATGCAGATTATATTGTGAGTGTAACTCCGTAGCCTTTTCACTCTTTCGTCGAGGTTAGGCTCGGTACTTACCAGTACATGGGGTCGGTTGTACTGATACTGCAGTTTGCACTTCGTGTGCCGATTTTGGAGCAGGTAGTGGCTGATCGAGAGGTTGGCTGTAGACTTCACAGCTAGGAAACCCGAGGTAGTCTTGTTGGCATCCGCATGCCCTGGAATCCTCTTCTACACCCCCATACTTATTGTTTTACTGTATTTCATAAATAGTGTATTTTCTTTCGGACAAATATTTGTAGAAAAAATCCTAGTATGTTCGTGAATTGTGACTCCGGATTTGGGTAGAAATAGCATGTAATTAAAGTTGTTATATATATAGCTTCATGTTTATTTCGGTTTATTTTAGCTTGTTTACTGATAATCACTAAAAATGTAAAGAATTGGCCAAATAACCTCTAATGTTGGCTTGCGTGACAAGTGTGATGTTAGGCGTCATCACGGTCCCAATGGTGGGAATTTTGGGTCGTGATACAAGGCCACTAGACATATATGCACATGTACAAAATGTGCAACAAATGTAGCATGAGTACGTAAAACAACGTGTACCCAGTAAGTATCTAGTCTAATCTCGAAGAAGTAGTGACGAGGGGTCGACTTCGACACTTACTATGGGATAACAATAAAATTCCGAATTTTTAATTAAGCATGGATTATGTAAATACAGCTGAAAACTAAATAACAAGAAATAAATTAACAATTCTTTCACTGATAGTAAAATCCCAAATTCATTTCTATCATTTAAAAAATTAATCTCTCAAGCCAATGAAACAATATCAATTATAATTGGACTCCAAGAATTATTGCGCACAAATTATGCAGAGGTTGTACGGCCTGATCCAACATATAAATATATAAACTATGCACTGCCGAGGGTCGAACGACAAGAACCATAGACGCATTTATCTGCTACCGAGGTGTTCGACCCGCTCCACAAGAAGATAAAATACATTAAAACAACCTATTCAAGATTATTAAGAGGCTAATATTCGAAGAAATACCAATTCTCATTAACGGTCAAGTGACCCGTCCAAAACTCAAGTAAATGAAGTTTAACCTTTTACAATTCCTTTATCAAGTTCCAATATGATTTAAGCTATTAAATTATCAGGTAGGGTGTAAACATCGCAAGTATAACATGATTTGGGTCCTAGACTACCCCGACATAAGCATAATTAGTAGTTACGTACGGACTCTCGTCACCTCGTATGTACGTAGCCCCCACAAATAGAAGAACATATTAAATCAATTCACTTGTGTGGTTAATTCCTTCTTACAAGGTTAGAAAAGAGACTTACCTCGTCTTAAAGCCCACTTTGCAGTCACAATTTCGCTTTAAAACCCCAATTTGGTGTCGTTCAATATGAAACTTGTCAAACAACGTGCAGATTAATTAAAAATATACTCCAGTGCTTGAAATTTAACAATTTATAAAAATTCCTAACTCCGCTCGAAAAGTTGGCAATGGGATCCACATCTCGGAACCCGACAAAACTCATAAAATCCGACAACCCATTCAATTATGAGTTCAACCATACTAATTTCATTCAAATCCGACCCGTATTGGTATTCAAAACTCCAAAATTCATTTTGTGAAATTACAGAAATTTCTTCCGATTTTTTCTTGAATAATCAATAATCTAACGCCGGAAATGAAGATTAATCCATGAAATAAAATCACAAGTGAGTCAAGAATGCTTACCCCAAGTTTTTTGGTGAAATTCCTCTCCAAAATCGCTAAATTCCGAGGTTCCCAACTAAACATACGAAATAATGGATCAAAGATACGAAATAGAGGACTTATAACACTGCCCCCACTTCCTTCCTCGCGTTCGCGAGCCTCCCATCGCGTTCGCAATGAACAAAATTCTCAAAAGCCATTTCCAAACTCTTCTAAGACAGTCTCTAGTATAATATTTATAACTTTTTGTATAAAACTCTAAAAGACAAATGGTTTAATTTTATGAAAACTAGACACCAAAATCTACAACTTTTATATTATGGTTATCTCACAATTCCTTATATATTTCGAGATATAAGCTTCCAAAATCAGCCTTGTGCAATACAAATTTCTTCGCCGCGATTTCCAAACATCTTCCCGGACAGCCTGTAGTGTACCAACCATAAATTTTTATACACAATTCCAAATTCCAAATAGTTTGATTCTGTGAAAACTAGAAACAATAGGCTACAACTTTCATGGATTATCTCTAAATTATTTATAGATCGCGAGATATAAGCTTCCAAAGTCGGACGACGGACAGCAAGAATTCCTTCTTCGCGAACGCGAGAATCTCTTAGCGAACGCAAAGAACAAAGTCCCAGCAGCAAAATCCTTCTTCGCGAACGGGAAGAACAACACGAGACATCAGAAAACCAACATCTAAAGTAGCCTAAAATGATCCGATAACACCCGAAACATACCTGAAACACACTCGAGTCCCCCAGAACCCCAACCAAATATATCAACAAGTCCTAAAACATCATACGAACTTAATCGAGGCCTCAAATCACATCAAACAATGCTAAAAACCCGAATTCCAACTCAATTCAAGCCTAATGAAACTAACAAATTCCAATTTCTACATTCCATGCTGAAACCTATCAAATCAAGTCTGATTGACCTCAAATTTTGCACACAAGTCATAAATGACATAACGGACCTATTCCAATTTCCAAATAAGATTTTGACCCCGACATCGAAAAGTCAACTTCCGGTCAAACATCCAAACCTCCCATTTTCCAAGTTTTGCCAAAATCAACTACGGACTTCCAAATAAATATCCGGATACACTCATAAGTCCAAATATACCATATGGAACTAATCCTATGCTTGGAATCCCAAAAGGACATCGAGAACATTAAAATACACTTCAACCCAAATACATGAAATTCTTCTAAAATGCCAACTTTCCACAATAAATATTGTAATGCTCCCGGGTCATCCAAAACCCGATCGAGGCATACCCCCAAATCCACAATCATCATACAAACCTATTGGAACCTTCAAATCCCGATTCCAAGGTCGTTTACTCAAAAGTCAAACCTTAGTCAAATCTTCCAACTTAAAGCTTCCAAAATGAGAATTTTCTTTCAAATCAACTTTGAACTTCCCGAAATTCAATTCCGACATCATGCACAAGTCGTAATACATTAAGTGAAGCTACCCAAGGCCTCAAACCGTCGAACGACGTGCTAGAGCTCAAAACGACCGTTCGGATCGTTATAGGTAGTTTCCCCCACACAAAGTTAGACAAGATAATTATGTCAAAGAAGCTAAATTGATACTCTAAAATGACCTTCTCTTCTGAAACAACCTATGGACGGATCAAATCTAGCCAAAATAACTTTATATCATAAATAAAAACCATAGGAAACAATTGAATAATTTACCTCGGAACCCGACAAAATTCACAAAATACGAACACTCATTTCAATACGAGTCCAACCATACCAAATTATCAAATTCCGACATCAAATCGGCCTACAAATCCTTATTTTACATTTTTGAAAATTTATACAAAAAATCCTCATTTTCTCCCGTTCAAATCACTAATTTAATGTTAAAAACAAAGATGGAATCACGAAATATAATCAAATACAGATAAAGAACACTTACCCTAAGCCAACACGTGAAAATCTCCTCCAAAATCTCTCAAATCCGAGCTCTCTAACTCAAAAAGTGATAAAATATCAAAAAGCCCTTGTAATAGAGTACTTTATACTCTGCACAGTGAAATACACATCGCAATCGCGGAAGATGTTTTGTGATCGCGAAGCACAAATTATATGCTGCTAAAATATCCCTACGCGAACGCGAGTGAAAAGCCGCGAATGCGGCACACAATCTTCATCAACCTTCACAAACGCATTGATAACCTCGCGTGCACGGAGAGTAAGACACCTGATGCCCTTTCTGTTCCTTATACGCGATCATGTATCCCCTAACGCGAAGACAAAATTTCTCAAATCATTGCGAATGCGATCGCCTCTTCATGACTGCGTAGAACAAAATGCCAGCTTCCTCAAATACTATGCGAACGCGATTGCTTCATCGCAAACACGATGAAGAACATGAGACAACAGCAATCAACAATCCAAAAATAGAAGGAAGTGGCCCGTAGCCCATCCGAAACACACCCGGGGCCCTCGGGACCCGGTTCAGCATACCAACCAGTTCCATAACATAATACGAACCTGATCGAGGCCTCAAATCACATCAAACAACATCATAACTACGTATCACACCTCAAATTGAAATAAGTGAACTTATGAACTTTCAGCTTTCACAACTCGCGCTGAATCATATCAAATCAACCTGAATGACGTCAAATTTTGCATTAAAGGTTCCAAATGACACAACTGAGCTATTCCAACTCCCGGAATCAAAATTCGACCTGATATCAACAAATCAACTCCTTATCAAACCTCTCAACATTCCAAACCTTCAACCTTCCAATTTTTGCCAAAATGTATCAAGTCAACCTACGGATTTCTAAATCCAAATTCGGGCACATGCCTGAGTACAAAATCACCATACAGAGCTACTGAAATCATCAAAACATCATTCCGAAGTCGTCTACTCAGAAGTCAAACTCTGGTCAACTCTTACCGCTTAAGCTTCTAAAGCAAGAATCATCCTTCTAAATCGATTCCGAATTATCCAAAAATCGAACTCGGCCACATACGCAAGTCATAATACATGATACGAAGCTGCTCGAGACCTTAAGCCATTGAGCGGGACATTAATTTTCAAAACGACCGGTCGGATCATTACATGAAACCGGTTAATCATTTATCCAACAGAAGAACAAGGAGACATGAAGTACTGGGGGTTCATGCACGCTTTCATTTTTTAACTTGTTCATATGTTGAAGGGTGGTTGTCATTGTGCAAGGCAATATAATATGTATAATAGACCAAACTCCAAGACGGGCTCCTTCATTTCTGATGTGCTAAATATCCACCTAAAGTGACAACAATATAATACGCAAATTCTTATGCGCTGTTCCAATTGATTTCGTCAATGGATGGTAGTGTTATCTTTGATTGAACTAGTATTTGAATCTCTGTCTTGTTTGGGCATCCTTGGCAGTTCAGTTGGTTGTTATATCCACTACCTATTTGGCTATTTCTCCTTCCCTACCCCTATGTATTTGAGAAAGTTAAAGAAAAAAATCTGTGATGCACAAAGTAATAAATTGAAGAAGAACAAGTAAAAGCTACGGCTACAAAAAATGGAGACCAGATAGAAAACTAGGGAAAAATTAAAAGGCTGGCCATTTAAATTTGTAAGGCTTTTGAAAGTCGATACACGAACTTTAAATTTTTCCATTTGAACACCTCTACTTGAGAAAATGTTTATTAATAAACACCTTTGACCGTTGACTATGCTTAGATGGAAATATTATAGCTGTTGTGGCCAATTGCGTGTTAATCACCGACATTAAGCGCGTGAATGTGATAAATAATTTTAAAAAAGATAAATAATTAATTTTAAAAACTAGAAAAATTCATCGGGTCATATTTAGAGAAAAGTCACTTCAATTCATCGGGTCTGACTATTCTTCAATTTTTAACCATTCAATCTTGCAATTCCAAGCCGTAGAGATTGTTCTCCACACCAAGAACTACCTTTCCACCAAAAATCAGGAGATTTCACTGTAGGCATCGCCACTTATGATGACCTTCAACTCTCCGGCGGGCTCCAGTTGGTCGGAAATGGCGTTCCAGTGGTCCAAATCGCCCAATCGATTCCTGCTGCTGAGGAGGTCACGCCAATTGGCCACTACAACGAATTAATTGTCACAATTTTAAAGAAAACTAATTCTGCGACAGTACTGATTGGAAAATTCTCCGACAATTTACCTAGCTAGAAAAAAATAAGAAAAAATTGGAGAGAGAGAAGAGGACGAAGAAGAAGTAGGAAGGGAGTGTTGATATGGAAGTAGACGAATGAGTTGCAGGTGTGGGAGGAGGGGGGATGATGGGAAGGAACGGGGAAGAAGAAGCTGGAAGGGTTTAAGTTTTTTCTTTCTTATTGTATTTATTTTTATTTATTTTTTTAAAAATATAAATATATGTGACAATTTTTATTTAAAAATTACACATGCCATTAGTTGGGTGGGGTCTTACTTTTGGATTGGTCGTTTGCTGACTGGATGGACACGTTTGTGTATGTGTAATAGACGCGCATAGGCTCAAGGGTCAGATGTGTTTATTAATTAAGGGAATCATGAGTTCGAGTGTTCAAATGGGAAAATCCAAAGTTTGTGTATCGGGTTTCAAAAGCCCTACAAGTTTAAGTGGCCAGGAAGCCATTTTGCCAAATTAAAATAGGGTTTTGATTGATGCCTCTTTCAGTATATATATATATACACGGAAAAGGGTTAAAAATGACACTAAACTATTGGAAAAGGTTTTAAAATACCCTTCATCCATCTATTGGGCTAAAAATACCCTTCCATCTACCTTTTTGGTTCACTTATGCCCTTTGACCGTTAGGTAAATGGTGAATTAAGAATAACAATTATTTAAATCCACGTGGCAACTTCTTATTGGTCTAAATTAAATCATCTAAGCTATTAGAAAGATCCACCCATATCTACTTGTTTTTCGGACTAACCCGCTTCAAACACTAATCCAACTCGGAAAAAAAGTTCAACTAAAAAAAAATATTATTACTTTAAATTTCTTTGAATTCTCCTCCCATAGTATTATAATTATCAATTTTGAATGCTAATTTCAGTGTTTCATCCTGCCATCCACAAAAGAACTTAATTAATTTCTTTGAATCATATTCTCTTTCTGGACAAGTGAGAGATGTTGACCGTCTTTGGAACAATGGAGGTCAATCTTGTCAACGCTCGCGGTCTCAAAAATAGCAAACTCTTTCGTGGTATTTATGTTGTAATCCACCCCCAGAAACTTCAGTAATTATTCTTTTTCTTCCAATAAACATAATAACATATGAGTAGCAAGAGTTTGAAAACAAACCAGAACACTGTCAAGTGGACATAAAAGCTGAGTAGTTCGGTGTTAGCATTGACTTTGTGAAAGGCTTGAACAAACCTTGACTGATACAGTAAAAATTTACAGACATGTAACTCAATTAGTTAGAGATCGTGCTGATAACGTATTAATAATATGAAGCTCAAAGTAATAATATATTTTTTTAGTTGAACTTTTTGTTCGGATCGGGTTAGTGCTTGGGCGGGTTAATCCGAAAAACGGGTAGATATGGGTGGGTCTTTCTAAAGCTTAGATATTTTAATTTCGACCAATAAGAAGTTGCCACGTGGATTTAAATAATTATTATTTTTAATTCACTATTGACCTAACGGTTAAAGGGCATAAGTGAACCAAAAAGGTAGATGAAAGGGTATTTTTAGCCCAATAGATGAATGAAGGATATTTTTAAACCTTTTCCAATAGTTTAGGGGCATTTTTAACCCTTTTTCGATATATATATATNCTTGTACTTTCCCTCTTATTCTACAATATTATTTAATATTCTTAAAGGTGATTACTTTTCATTTTATATAGCTGTAAAAGCTTCCTTTTTCTTTCACTTACTGACGTCTGCTCCGACCCTGCCTTTTTCTTTATTCGGATTCTGCTTGAAACTAGTCCCGTCTTCGCAGCTTTTCTAAGAAGTTCCGTTCCTATCAATAGAAAGATCTCTTTCTTCTAGTCGTGCGTCTTAAAAGCGACTTACTTCCATTTATATATGTAATTATTGAGATCAGGCCTACGATAGGTATTCAACAAGCGCCACTCAACTGCGCAAACTAAGCCCTCCATAGAAGTTCAAGGAAGTA
>ML416846.1:0-25229 GCA_005239525.1 Nicotiana knightiana | reverse complement strand
AGTGGTAGTGAAAAACTCTCAAGGACTTCCAGCCATAACTCAACAGACTCTACTTTTGAGCCTACTAAGGGTTGAAGAGATCCTCATTCGGGATCTGTCTCGTCCCGAGATGTAATAGCCAATCAAAAAGACATTCAAAGAAGCTATGCACCATCAATGAATGTTAATGAAAATCTCCTTGGCCATATGTATTTTCACCGTTCTCATATTGCCTCTCCGGTTGGAGAATTCCCTTGGTGGAAAAGGTGTGTAAACTTAATTTTTTAATAATTAGTTCGAAATTTTTAAATAACATGAGAATGTGTGACGTTAGGTCAGAGTTTGATGAACAAGAGGTTTTCCTTCTTTTTGATATAAGTTTAGACTATTTTTGAAAAGAATATATTTTTTAGTCACTTGGTATTCTTAATTTTTTATTTTAAACTAATATTTTTTGATTTTTTGGATGTTTCAGATATATGAATTTAGTGAGAAGCATCCAGGACTTCAGACACTGAATAGCCTTGACTTGTATCCTGCAAGTTGCATGGCTGTTGCTTGGTATTTTTTTCTTCTTCCTATTTTTACCTTTGTAATAATTTCAAGTGAACTTCGAACAATACACTGATGAAAAAATTAAGCTTTTTTTACACATAACAATAAAATTTAACAATTCAATATCATATAGAAAATTGGAATTGATGTTAATGATAATTGTTTCTAAAAGTTATTAAGGAAAAAATTCTCTCCATTATTTATCTATTTATTCAATTTATAAAAGTTGAGTTAATTTTCTCAAATTTTATTGTTAGGTACCCAATTGTCACGACCCAAAAACCAACTGTCATGATGGCGCCTATCGTGGAACTAGGAAAGCCACTACTCAATATCTCAACACCGTAAAAACTTCGAAAATAAAGACGAAAGCGATTAATATTGAAGAAAGCCTTTTCGATACATAAATAATCTGAAATACGTACAATCTATCCCAAAACTGGGGTGTCACACAGTGGATGAGCATCTATACTGGAATACAGTCTACTACAATGTATAGGAAATAAAACTGAAGTACAGAAAAAGATAGAGCGCGAGAGTCAAGGCCTGCTAACGTCATGCAGCTACCTCGATAGTCTCCAAATCCTGAGTCCCCGATCAGAAGTCGTTGTGATCCGAAGCACCTCGATCTACACACGAGGTTCAGGGTGTAACGTGAGTACAACCAACTCAGTATGTAACAAGTCCAACCTTTGGACTTAAAGGTAGTGACGAACTCAACCGGTACAGTAAAAAATAGAAATAACAGTGCAGAAACGTAGGCATACTTTCAAGTTAAATAGATAGTTCAAAACAGTACAATAGATCAAGTCTGAACAATGTGAAGAATATAACTATTTTACTTCTACATGCCAATATACATGCTGACAACCTCATGTGCTCACTCTCTGAAATACTCAACCACTCGGTACTATATATGGCCCATACAGCCCCGTAAGATCAGTCCCAGAATATGTACATCACTGACCATCAGTCACCCAATACCGAAGAGTGCCAATCCAGCCCGCGGAGAAGATCCATCTCCAGGTATATGATTCTTCGGACAGGATCCATGCCCAGAGAATCCATCAATCAATAATGTCAATCGCGCTCACTAGGGTGTGTACAGACTGCGGAGGGGCGCCTTCAGCCCAAGCGCTATCAAAAATCAATATAACTGCTGCGGCGTGCAGTCCGATACCATAACTATCACTCATAGTCAGGCTCTCGGCTTCACTCAGTCATTGATCTCTCCAGTATCACTCACGGGCGCACAATGTCATGAAAGTAGCACAAAAACAATGATATTATGTATCAATAAATAACAACAGAGAATGGAATATGATATTAGATGCATAAATATGACTAAGTACAAAATGTCAATGAAATCAATAAGATGACAGCAAGAAATGACCACTATAGGTGCAAACAGTACCGACATAGATCCTAAACATGATATCTAGCATGTTCGACAACTCGATTACTTTATCACATGATGAAAACGCGGATATTAACCAAATAAAATCACTACATGGTGTCGTGGAATCAACCAAGTCACAATTCCCATGGTGCACGCCCGCACGCCCGTCAC
Source organism: Nicotiana knightiana (assembly GCA_005239525.1). NCBI lineage: Eukaryota > Viridiplantae > Streptophyta > Magnoliopsida > Solanales > Solanaceae > Nicotiana > Nicotiana knightiana. Next base: position 23,125 of record ML416846.1, on the reverse strand, counting down.
TTGGCATATGCGTCACCTCAATACCAATTACATAATACATAATGTGGGGTTTTGAACCCTTAGAACCAAGTTCGAAAGTGTTACTCACCTCAATTCATGCAAAAATCTACTCCAAAATGTCTTTGCCTCTCAAATCGGTCTCCAATCATCCCGAATCTAGCCATAAGTAGTACGATATAATTAATATAAGCTAAAGGGAACAATTCCACAAGAAAATACTAAATTATAGCTAAAAATCAAAAATCGGCTCCAAATCAAATTTACTAAAATCCGACACCAAATGGTCCTTCAAATCCCTAAAATTCATTCTCCAAATCCCTAACCTCAAACCACTAAATTTAACCTCAACACCACACAATCTAGGTGGGAAAAATAATGGGGAAACAAGATTATTGAAAAAAAATGAGTACAAGAAGCTTAAATCAGTAATCCCCTCGAAAATTCTCTCTAAAATCACCTAAGTCCGAATTCAAAATGTTGAAATGAGACTAAAATCGCGAAATCTTGCTTTTAAACATTCTGCCTAGGCCTTTCACATATGCAACCACTCATTCGAACCTGCGGAACAACTTCTGCGGCTAAACTCCACTTCTGCGGAATGCACTTACCCAGCTGACTTCGCTTCTGCGATCCTTGGACCGCATTTACGAACAGTGCAGGTGCGGAAAATGTCATCGCACCTGCGGAACCAACCGTATTTGTACCCTTCTGCCCGGTTCTGCGACCGCTCAGGTGAGCGAGAATCTTTGCCCCTGCGATCTCTGCTCTCCTCTCCCTTTGCCGCTTCTGTGGCTCTTGCCCCTCTTCTTCATACTTGCACCTGCAGTGCCACTCTGCAGGTGCGGTTACACCAGTAGCAGCAACACTCAGCTGCTTCATCAACTCAAAACCAAGTCCGTTAATGACCTGAAATAAACCTGAGGCCCTCGAGACCTCAACCAAACTTACCAACAAGCCCTAAATCATGATACGAACTTAGTCAAACCCTCAAATTACCTCAAACAACACGAAAAACATTAATTACACACGGAAAAGCCTAGTGAAATTTGAAATTTCCAAATTCCACAAACGACGCCGAAACATATCAAATCACGTTGTCGCGCCCACTTTTTCCTCGCACGGGTCAGGTGCGGAGAGATCGGGTTTATGACATTTTGGACAACTCCTTAAAGGAAGAGGTTTAAGGAAGAGTCTCCACCTAACGATTTTGTTGTGCGTTAGGGAACCTAGGGTAGATAACTCATGAACCAGTTTGCATTACAAGAGATTGGGCAAGGGCTTGAAGTTATCCTAAGGGGAAGGTGTTAGGCACCCCTCAAGATCCACAACTATAGTTCCCAGCCAAGAAGTTTTGTTAATTTGGACGGTAAACAAATATCAAGTAAGGTTCATATAAGAGGGGATTTCAAACAAGTATGAAAATCTTTAAAGGTTTTGGGAAACATTAGAGTAAAAACATTTGAAAAGAATTGTCCTAGGTTCAATGTAATACGGATCACATCAATGCAATACCCGGTATGTCACATACTTAATGAGGGGCTACACGTGGTATTAGTGCACCAGTCATCATATCTCTATTCTACCCTTCACACCCCGTAGAGGTTATTTAAAGAAGCGCGTGCTGGTCACTAAAGCTTATTGCGTGCTATTACCCGTCCCATCCTATAAGTATTGGAGGGTATTTAGGACTACTAATCCTACAATGTGAGTACTAGGCTGAACCCCTAGGCTTTAAAAGGATGAAATTCTAAGCGACATGTAAAAAAAATAGGACTACAGATATAGGAACACATAAAGGCAGTTAAAGGGCTCACATATCCCTCCACAGGTAAACACATAAATAACACGTCTCAAACACAACCAAGGTCCCAAAGACAGGATTTAAAACATGAGTTTTAAGTTGGAAAACAGTAGGTTTTGGGTTTCTTGAAACTCAGTAATAAAGCAGGAAGTTTAAAGGGACAGAATAATTTTGAGAAGAGTGATTGATTAAAAATCTAGTAATTTAAAGACAATACCAGGAATCGAAAGATGCGTAGCAGTTTTGAAGTCTTCAATAAAAAGAGACGAATAACTTTTAGAAAATCGGTAATCAGAAGTAAGGCAAGATTTTAAATAAAGCCGAGTAATTTCAAACAGGAATGACTTACTTTTAAATCCAACAATTCAAAATAGGGCAAGAACTAGTAGTTTAAAGGAGTTTTAGTAAAAAAGAGAGTGAGTGCACAATTTGAAAACCAAATAATTTTAAAACAGAACAAGGATTCAAACAGAATGATCTTGAAGAGAGTGAACTGATTCTAAAATCTAGTAATTTGAAAAACACACGGAACAGGAGTATAATAAACTTCAGCAAAGAGGAAGTGAATGCATGATCGGTGATTTGAAAATAGAGTAGGGGTTTTAGGAAAAATAGGGTAAACTTCAGAAAGGGATAAAAACAAGAGTGAATGCAGCAAAATTTTAACGATTTCAAAAGAGACTAATTACTTCTAATATCAGCCAAGTGTAAAATGATTAATTTGGTTTTAGTGCGTGTCACACCTCCTTTTTCAGCACCCCAGATTAATGAAGGGTAAATAAGGGAGTTTTTCCACTTGAAGTGACATTATTCGGATTTGAGATTTTTTTTAGTTTTCAGAATCGCCACCCGGGTTTTTGATGATGCTCCGGGACACCGTGTTATTTTAAAATTTCAAACCGAGGAAATTTAGACTCTGTTTTAATTTGTCTGCGACCAGAAATCCGAGTAAGCAATTCTGTTAACCCGGGAGAAGGTGTTAGGCATTCCCGAGTTCCGTGGTTCTAGCACGGTCGCTTAACTATTAATATTTGGCCTAAATTATCTGATTATTTACATATTTTATCCTATTATGTATTTAACCGTTTAATTTTTAACCCCTTTTAGTATTTATGGACTTATCTTGGAACAAGTCACGATGGCGTGCACTTGTTGTTTTGGACACATCGCAACCGCGTCACATGAAATGCACCCGCGATTGCAACATGTGATTTTAATATTGTTCGAAATTATGGTCGGGGACATGAGTTGCCACACCCGAGTGTAGATTATATAGTCATGACTATGGTCATGAAGATTAAAAATGCCTATTTGAGGCGATATTCAATTATTCTCTAAGTTTTCGAATATTTACCTAAAAGAGGTATTTTAGCTTACGGGATGTGTATATAAACTACTTTTAATATTTATGGGAATATTTTGAAAAAAGTCATGATATCGTACACTTGTTATTTTTGGACACATCGCAACCGCGTCATGTGAAATGCACCCGCGATCGCTACATGTGATTTTATTATTGTTAAGATTTCTTGTTCGAAGTTGTGTGACCACATACCTCGACTTATTTTTGGTATCGTAACTATGTCACATGTATGTGTACATAACCACGATAATTGATTAAAAGCGTGTCTAAAGCATTTCACAAGTATCCAGAAAGGTTAATTAATTTCTTAAGAAACAGAATTAGTGGCAAAGGTTTTAACTAAAGAAATCCACTGAAAAGCTTAGGCGTGATTCCAGTTAGTTCTATCCAGTTTCCACGGCCTAGATGTGTATTAGACATTCGTTCAATCAAGCAAATGTGCTCAATAAACATCAAAACCAACATGACAAGTAAATTAAGAATGGTAAATAAAAGCTTCTATATATAAAAAAAAAATAGAAGTTCAAAGATCTCCCACAGCCCCAATTCCTTTAGTACTATCATATTTATCTACTTTTAGAAAAATTCACTTTTCAACATGATAATAATCCAAATTAAGAAACCATTATCATTAACTCATTTCATCATCCAAAAGCAACTATAAATAAAACTAAGAATACTAAAAATACTAAAATGGATTGACATGAGTTGTAAAGAGTATAAAATAAGTAATTGCGTTCATTGTGTTTTAATTATCAACATGATAAAATTAGGAGTGATATTTGAAATAACTATATAATCATCAATTAATACTTCAAAGAAAAAAGAATTCTAACTTTGAAATGGTTGTAACAATCCTACGTTTTGCTGAAAGGACCAAAAATAATTTATACAAGACAAATGACCCAAAATCACTGTAGCAACATAACGAACTCTTAAGGAAATGCCTCAGCCACAAACTATTGCAATCAATGACCATTGTTGTGCCAGTAAAGCTCTTGATGGACCAAACACCAGTCAAATTCTAAGGCTCGATATCAATGCATTCTCAGAGTTAATCCAAATTCCTTACATAAAATCAATTTTCAAATAACAAAAATTCAACAAATGAATTATTCATACTAGTCGCATGAACCAGAATTTATATATTGATCAGACCGCTCATATCTAATATTAACATCAAGTTTTATAGTCATCAACAAAGCATCTTATATCATGCAAATGAGCAATTTTAACAAATCTTATAAAATATGAAGTTCTAAACAGTAATTACATTTTTTGAATTGAAATAAATACCTCAATAATTGTGAAAATAAACTCGAAAGAGCCAAATAAAGGCTGGAGGAGGGAAAACGGAACTCATCACCATAGTGACAACATACTCGACTTCAATTTCGGATTAAAACTGAACTCGAAATTCAATGAAACAACAAAGAAATCTTCCTTGAATCGACAGGAACAAACCACAACTTTTATGAACTGTTTGAATGCAAAAATAGGTCAAAGCCTCTATCCTTGTTTTTGTTTTGGTTTTTAGGACCGGGTCTGTCTCTTTCTTTTTAGAAGGCTTCTAGGCCCTTTTCTTTTGAGTGGTTGGTAGCGGCAAAGGGTGGAGGAAAAGAGCAGCGTATGGCTGTGTTTTGGTAGTAGACGGTCCCTGGGTGGTGGCTGAAGGTTGATTGTGAAGAAGAAAGCTGGATTTTTGAAGGGGAGATNGGTTAAGGAGTATGGGCTTAGGAATTGTGGGCTTGGTCCATGTCTTGTTAGGTTTTAAATTTAGGCTAAGAAGACTACAATGATATAATGTATTTATAAATATGTAAAAATTATTCTTAATTGACTTTAATAAATTAATATATTTAAAAATAAAACTAAGAATTAAAGTTGAAACTATATTTTTCTTTTTTGGTATTTTTGAAAGATTATATAAGAATGAAAATCATAGTAAAATAGTATGACTACAAAGTGAATCTATTTTTTTATAATTTTAGTTTTTGTGATAAATAAAATAAAAACTAGTTAAAATAGCGATATTAGACCTAAACTAAATATTAAAATGCTAATATGGGCAAAATTTCGGGGAGGGTCAAAAATTACATGTCTACAGCTGCCCCTATTTGACTGGAAACGCGAAGAGTTTTCAGACAAAGAACGACAAGACATGTTTTGACCAGACCTTTATTTAAAAGTGTGGAAAACTTAGGAAGGAGGATGTGACCGAGTCCTGGTTTTGGACAACCTACATATCCCGGGTTATATGGGAATCGGGTCGCGTGTAGTTCAAGGAGTTTTGAAGTGATGGAGTGGGTGGAGAGGATGAGAGACTCGAGTGAGGTGTTGTTCCGTCGAGGCTCCGATTCGCGATCCCGTTATTACATCAAAATCAAAAAGAAAAGACTAACTAAGCCTATCAGCTACAAGTTACAAGATTCCTATCTATGAGTCTTCTGAAGCTTGGTCTTGAGTCTTGGCTCGTTCTTCATGCAGGCTCTGATCTGAATCTTGATGCTTGCTGGCTGCAGGTGCTAGTTCACTCTTCTACAGCTTTTTCAGATCAAGAATGGACATGCATCGCTTGTGACTTCAATCTTTCTTGAGCAGTCCACATTTTTTCTGCTTCTGCACAAAATTAAAGACAAACGAACGAAGTTTTCTGCCCAAGTTTTCACCAGGAAAATTTTGCGAGTTATTGTAATAAAATCTATGCTACTTTATTATTGAAAGCAATGAAAAGCCGGGAATTCTGCACCCGAAGTTATTGTAGACTAATGGGTGGACACCCTATGCCCAAAGGTAAAATCAACTAGGGGCTGGAAACCCTATGTTGGAAAAGATCGACAGGTTATGCTGCCGTCTGGGAAAAGATCACCGGGTTATGCCGATGTCTGGGGGGAGGATCAACAGGTTATGCTGTTGTCAAGAAAGAGATCACCAGGTTATGTTGGTGTCTGCTAGGGAGTGGGACCCTATGTTGGACGGAAGACTAGGGAGTGGAGACCCTATGTCTAAAAAATAAAATCAACTAGGGAATGGAGACCATATGTTGGAAAATGAGACTACTGAATTGTGTATTTATGCTAAAATGAATCAAGAGGGATTATTTTTTATTTTATTTATTTATTTTTGTGTATATCTTAGGAGAAAGGTTCATCAGACTATAATTTTGATCCTAGGAGAAGGTTCATCAGACTAGGTCTTCTATCTTAGGAGAAAGATTCATCAGACTAAGATTTTGATACTAGGAGAAAATTCATCAGACTAGATCATTTTTTTTTTGTTATCTTAGGAGAAAGATTCATCAGACTAAGATTTTGATCCTAGGAGAAAGTTCATCAGTCTAGGTCTTCTATATTAGGAGAAACATTCATCGAACTAAGATTTTGATCTTAGGAGAAAGATTCATCAGACTAGGTCATTTTTTTTGTTATCTTAGGAGAAAGATTCATCAGACTAAGACATTTATCCTAGGAGAAAGTTCATTAGACTAGGTCTTCTATCTTAGGAAAGGTTGTCACGTGACATAGAACACTGTCAGTTGCTCACCCAAGAAAGCATGGAATCAGCAACGATTGTCGCACGACATAGAAAACTATCAAGTTGCTCACAAAAGAAAAAGAAAAAGAAAAGAAAAGAAAAACGAGAGAGTCTTACTAGTCAAAACCCTCACGGGCACTGTAAGGCGCCGGTAAGTAGAGAAAAATAAATGAGAGAGGCTTGTTGGTGAAAACCTCTCGGGGCACCACTGGTCGAAAGTGAGTCGTGAAGCTGACTCGAAGAATTGGCACAAACAAGCCCGACTTCAAAGGTCATAAGAATGGTTAAAGGGATGTTTTGATCAGTTTTATAGATCGGCCATTAAGTCCAAAATGCATGTCATGATCATTAAGGCTAGTTACCGCAAAATAAAAGAAAAAAAAAAGAAAAAAAAAAGAAAAAGAAAAAAAAAAGAAGAGAACTCTTCCTTCTGTCCTTCCGACAGGGGCATTGCTTGTTAATACTTGTTTCTTTGCATCATTGTGTCATTCACTCTGAGTCAGTCCTTGTCAAAACAAGCAAGAAAATATTTCAAAATCTGCTACCAGCCTTTCAGTTGCACAAAGCAAATTTGGCCAGCACATTCAATTGTTACAGTCAACATGCCTCGAGGGTTCATGAAAATGAAAATGGTTTCCCCCCAAAAAGACTCTTGTCAGCCTACTTGACACAAGAAAAGATAACTGGTGATTCCCTCTGATAGTCAAATTGCTCCAAAAGGCAAGAAGCCATTCAAGATATCAGAAAAAGGTCGCCTAAGCAAAGATCTCCTGTTGGGATAAGGCTGACTGGGCCATAAATACAAATGGTACAGGGTGTGAAACAATCAGGGTTGATGCAGAGCAAAAAAGTCTCTTGAAAACTGACTCAAGTTGATTGAGCAAAAGCCAAGCTGCCCAGGACTAAAGGCCACAAACCGACCACCACTTTTAAAACAGACGAAATTTTCTTTGTTTGAAATAGGAACAAAGCAGTCAAGGAAGTTGGTTCAAAAACCCAAAAAAAATTTAAAAAAAGAAGAAAAAGACCTAGTCTAATGAATTTTCTCCTAGGATCAAAATCTTAGTCTGATGAATCTTTTGCCTAAGAAGACAAAAAAATGACCTAGTCTGATGAATTTTCTCCTAGGATCAAAATCTTAGTCTGATGAATCTTTCTCCTAAGATAATAAAAAAAATCTAGTCTGATGAATCTTTCTCCTAAGATACCAAAAAAAAATGACCTAATCTGATTAGTTTTCTCCTAGGATCGAAATCTTAGTCTGATGAATCTTTTGCTGCTCATTGCATAATTCTCTTGGCATTCTTGAAGGCATATCAGAAGGTCTTTATTTGGAAGGGTTTTGGATAGGGTTGGAAAGGAGGGTCGGCATGAAGGCTTAAAGTAGACTCAAAATGAGGGGTTGCAGACTTACAACTCTTGGAATCGACTCTTTCAAAAGTGAAATAAACTTTTGCCCAAGTTTTAGCTATTGGGGGATTTTTGGATTTTTTTTTGAATTCTTATTTAGTTGGACCGAACTGTGTAAGGCTGCCTACGTATCCTCTCTTTTTAGGAATCAGGTCTAACGTAGTTCAAACATCTGACCTAACTATTTTTCATCTTTCTTTCTTTTTCTCATGTTTTTCTTTCTCGTTTTTCTTTCTTCCTCTTTTTTTTTAAAACAAATTACCCCAGCTTCTTTCTTTAGGGCATAGATTTTGACTGTTCTTTTTCTCTTTTATCTTTTTTTTTTTCAAAACAAATTGGCCCAATTTTTGTTTTTTGAGGGCATGGACCTTTGACTGTTATTTTTCTCTCTTTTTTTCATTTGAACTTTCTAAGAGCTGCCCCAGTGTATACTCCTGGGGCATGGATATTTTCATTTTTTTTTTCATTTTCACTCTTTTGTTTTTTTAATTTTCTCTTTTTTTTTTTGACTTTTGACTCTAAACTTGATTCCAAGAGAGGGTGGTCAAAGAAAAATGACACCAACTCAAAAAGGGTAGAGAAGGGTATAAGGTGTTTATATAGAATAAAAAAGGGCCTCCCAGCCTCGAGAACGCCAAAACATATTATCTTTTTGCGATCATAGCATTGATGAACATGTCTATCTTCTTGGTGTGTCGTGGTCGAAAGACACTTTCCATCCATTAATGCCAAACTTCCGACCAAGCTTCGATTGATTATNAGGAACTAAGCATGGAATGACACAAAAGGACAAATTGTATTTCATTGAGTAAACAACAAGACAAACAACCTAAAATCCGAGTTACAACCCTAAAATAACCCGGGTAAGGAAAATAGCAACAAAACAGACAGACAAGACTGACACAAACAGAACAGAGGGGTAGAAGGGTTTGACTAAATAAAACAAATAAAATATGGATCACAACCCTGAAATAACCCAGATAATAGAAAAAAATATCAAAACAAGATACCATTATTTATTCCTAGTAAGGAGGGAATGACTTTTTCAATTGCTAAGCTTGACATTTAGCTACAAATTCGCTCATCAGAATCAGCAGAACATTCTCCAATTTCAAAATCAACAACTTCAGTTAGCAAGTTCCCGAGAGGATTCTCATACTCCCTATCACCACGCATCATCCCTACAAAGTGTGCATCATCATGTACAGGTAAATGATTCTGCGTGATATTCTGGGTGTCACTGTCTGTGATCACAATCAGATTTTGCTGGATCATCTTTTCTATTTCTCTTTTCAAATCCCGACAGCGTTCAACATCGTGCCCCTGGGCATTGGAATGGCATTCACACCTTTTAGAAGGGTCAAAGTTTCTTGCACGTGGATCCACATGATTTGGAGGAATGGGTCCAATCATGTCATAATGCTTTAATTTCTCAAACAAGCTTGCATAAGACTCCCCTATTGGTGTAAAATTATCTTTCAACCTTTGCTCCCCTCTATATACCTTTCTTGGATGCGGGTTATAGGGCACTTGGAAATTATGTGGAGGCTGGTGGAGATTTTGCGATGCTCGCCTTCTGGGGTGTCTTGGTGGCTGGACAACATACTCAGGTGGAGCAAAAGAGTATTGTGGGTTTTGAGGTGGATAGTAGTGCTAATGGGAATCATCGGAAAACAGACAAGGCTGGTCATACCTTCGAGATGTTATCTTAGGACCTCTTCTCAACCCCGATGCCATCATGATTTCTTCATCTTTCTCATTCATGTCGCTAAGATTATCATATTCAATATGAACAGCCTGAGTTGCGGCTTTGAGAACTGTTTGGCTTATAATTTTGCCTGTCTTAAGACCATTCTCAACCATTTCTCCCATTTTGATTGCTTCTGAGAAAGATTTTCCAACTGCAGACATCATGTTTTAAAAATAATCTGGCTTTTGCGCCTGAATGAAGACAGTGATTAGCTCGTGATCATCCATGGATGGCTTAACTCTAGCCGCTTGCTCTCTCTATTTAATGGCATATTCCCTGAAACTTTCAGTTGGTTTCTTTTTCAGGTTGGAAAGGGAATTGCGGTCTGGGGCAATGTCGATGTTGTTTGGAACTGTTTGACAAATGCCTGAGCCATGTCATCCCAGACATACCAGCAAGACGTGTCTTGATCAGTAAACCATTCAGAGGCTACCCCCGTAAGGCTTTCCCCAAAATAAGCCATTAGCAATTTTTCATTTCTTCCTGCACCTCTTAGCTGATTGCAATACCTTTTCAGGTGGGCTATGGGATCTCCATGTCCATCATACTTTTAAAATTTGGGAGTCTTGAAACCAGGTGGCAAGTGGACATCGGGGAACATACATAGATCCTTGATGGCATTACTCTTTTGACGTGCCAACCCTTGCATGTTTTTCAACTGTTGTTCTAAGCTATTCACTCTTTTGATCATTTCTTCCTGTGCCATATTTTGGACAGGCTTCTCAATATTTGCAGGAAGATCAAATAGGTACGAATGGTACTCAGGAGAACGGTATTGTTCTTGTTGGGTAGCAAATTGTGACTCATGAGGTTTCCTCTACACCAGTGTCGGTTGTGAGATAGGGAAGACAGGTGTAACGTCAGCAGTTGTCTGATTGGTTGTCAATGGCAAACTTTGAGAGCATGCAACTGGAGTTCCAGCTATGGTCGTACAACTAGGATAAAGACTGAACCCAGGTGGATAGGATTGATCATACAATGAGACCGGAATGGTAGTTGACGAGATGGATGTGAATTCTGGGAAACACTGAACAGAGAAGGGCGGTCCTTGGCCATTGGCCCATGCTTGACACATTTCAGCCATTTTCTGTTTCGGTACTCTATTTTCCTCAACCACAGTAGACTCTTGTTGAACCTTCTGACCCTGAGTCTCATGAGCACTCGTAACGGCTTCGATGTTAGTTGTCATTGGCATTATCTCTTGGACCTTGTGAATTGTGTTGCAGCTTACCACAAACCGACCATCTCAAACATTCTTCAATATTCAAAACAAAAGACACATTAGAATGGACTCAGTCGGTCCTTATTATTATCATTCTTCTTTTGATTTTTTTTCTCACTTTTTTCTTGTTTTTGAAATCATTCGATCGAACCTGATGTGGGTTGCCTACGTATCATGATGCCGCATGAATCAGATCTTGCGTAGTTCGGGAAGATTGGGAATAATATGAATAACCTAACTCTTTTTTTTTTTTTTCTAAATTTCTTTTTCTATTTATTTTTTTGAAACAAAGACTTAAAAAGAAGAAAGAAAATATGTTTGGATTTAGATTTTTTTTTTTTGTTTTTTTTTTTTTTTTTTTGAGAAATTTTGAAAAGAAAGACTTCTAAAAAAGAAAGAGAATATATATTTCTTTTTGAAATTTTGAAAAAAAAAATTCTAAAGAAGAAAAGAAATATTTTTGGAATTTTTTACTTTTATTTTGAATCTATGAAAGAAATACTTCTAAAGAAGAGAAAATATTTTTGAAGCTTGAATTTTCTTTTTGATTTTCGAAAGAAGAATGAAAATATTTTTGTATTTTGATTTTATCTTTTTTTTTTTTAATGAAAGACTCCTACAAATAAAATATTTTATGGTAAAAAAATTTTCTTAGTTTTTATTTTTTCAGGATTTTCTAAAACAAAGACTCATAAAAAGGAATTAAAGAAAAATATTTTTGTTTTTTTTTTAAAATGGGAATCAAAGAAAGACTTTTCTAAACAAGGAAGGAAAGGAAAATATTCTGCCAGTTTTGACGGAACCGGGAAAACACGACTTTTGAAAATTTCACTTATTCTCTTTCTCTTTTTTTTTGGAAATATCGGGGGAGCTTCGGAATTTTTCAAATACCTACCTCTCACTCTCGATATTTCTTTTTGATTTTTTTTGTTTTCTTTCCCATTCTAGAAGCCAGTCAACATGTAAGTCAATATAAACAGATACACAAGTAGCACGTAAGATGCATCAGGATGGTCTTTTAAATTGGGTACATCTGTCCTAGACGGACCCAACCCCTGTGTTGAGTCCCCTAAGTCAAATGCGCGTGATGCAAATAAGCGTTCCTACTAGGGATCCGGCATGAGGTTTTGTTATTCTAGGTTTGAATCCTGCGGTTTTGTTCTAGACCAGGCAGACAGCTCGAGTCGACGTCGGGGCAGCGTACCGGGAATACAGAAGCTTCACCGGCTTTGCAACTTGCCCGTACCTCGTTCTAAAATTTGGATATGACTCTAACAGAAAAGAAGTCACACGAAGTGCACACTTCCCATATGATTTAGAAGCCTCAGAGAGAAGAGGGGTTTCGGCACAATTTATATACACTTCAGATAATATCAAAGCGGCATTTAGCACATTAGGTTTAAACCTGTAAAAATCAAGTAATAATGAAAGAAAAATATAACAGCTATATAAGCTTGAATTCTCGAACCCTGAACCAGACATTGTGGGTTCTATGTCCCCAGCAGAGTCGCCAGACCTGTCACACCTCCTTTTTCACCACCCCAGATTAATGAAGGGTAAATAAGGGAGTTTTTCCACTTTAAGTGATATTATTCAGATTTGAGATTTATTTTAGTTTTCAGAGTCGCCACCCGAATTTTTGACGATGCTCCGGGACACCGTGTTATTTTAAAATCGCAAACNTGGAACAAGTCACGATGGCGTGCACTTGTTGTTTTGGACACATCGCAACCGCGTCACATGAAATTGACCCGCGATAGCAACATGTGATTTTAATATTGTTCAAAATTATGGTGGGGGACATGAGTTGCCACACCCGAGTGTAGATTATATAGTCATGACTATGGTCATGACGATTAAAAATGTCTATTTGAGGCGATATTCAATTATTCTCTAAGTTTTGGAATATTTACCTAAAAGTGGTATTTTAGCTTACGGGATGTGTATATAAACTACTTTTAATATTTATGGGATTATTTTAAAACAATTCATGATATCGTACACTTGTTGTTTTTGGACAAATCGCAACCGCGTCATGTGAAATGCACCCACGATCGCTACATGTGATTTTATTATTGTTAAGATTTCTTGTTCGAAGTTGTGTGACCACATACCTCGACTTATTTTTGGTATCATAACTATGTCACATGTATGTGTACATAATCACGATAATTGATTAAAAGCGTGTCTAAAGCATTTCACAAGTATCTAAAAAGGTTAATTAATTTCTTAAGAAACAGAATTAGTGGCGGAGGTTTAAACTAAAGAAATCCACTGAAAAGCTTAGGCGTGATTCCAGTTAGTTCTATCCAGTTTCCACGGCCTAGATGTGTATTAGTTTCCACTGAAAAGCAAATGTGCTCAATAAACATCCAAACCAACATGATAAGTAAATTAAGAATGGTAAATAAAAGCTTCTATATAAAAAAAAAACAGAAGTTCAAAGATCTCCCACAGCCCCAATTCCTTTAGTACTATCATATTTATCTACTTTTAGAAAAATTCACTTTTCAACATGATAATAATCCAAATTAAGAAACCATTATCATTAACTCATTTCATCATCCAAAAGCAACTATAAATAAAACTAAGAATACTAAAAATACTAAAATGGATTGACATGAGTTGTAAAGAGTATAAAATAAGTAATTGCGTTCATTGTGTTTTAATAATCAACATGATAAAATTAGGAGTGATATTTGAAATAACTATATAATCATCAATTAATACTTCAAAGCAAAAAGAATTCTAACTTTGAAATGGTTGTAACAATCCTAAGTTTTGCTGAAAGGACCAAAAATAATTTATACAAGACAAATGACCCAAAATCACTGTAGCAACATAACGAACTCTTAAGGAAATGCCTCAGCCACAAACTATTACAATCAACGACCTTTGTTGTGCCAGTGAAGCTCTTGAAATGGACCAAACACCAGTCAAATTCTAAGGCTCGATATCAATGCATTCTCAGTGTTAATCCGAATTCCTTACATAAAGTCAATTTCAAAATAACAAAAATTCAACAAATGAATTATTCATACTAGTCGCATGAACCATAATTTATATATTGATCAGACCGATCATATCTAATATTAACATCAAGTTTTATAGTCATCAACAATGCATCTTATATCATGCAAATGAGCAATTTTAACAAATCTTATAGCATATGAAGTTCTAAACAGTAATTACATTTTTTGAATTGAAATACATACCTCAATAATTGTGAAAATAAACTCGGAAGAGCCAAATAAAGGCTGGAGGAGGGAAAACGGAACTCATCAGCATAGTGACAACATACTCGACTTCAATTTTAGATTAAAACTGAACTCGAAATTCAATGAAACAACAAAGAAATCTTCCTTGAATCGACAGGAACAAACCACAACTTTTATGAACAGTTTGAATGCAAAAATAGGTTAAAGCCTCTATCCTTGTTTTTGTTTTGGTTTTTAAGACCGGGTCTGTCTCTTTCTTTTTAGAAGGCTTCTAGGCCTTTTTCTTTTAAGTGGTAGGTAGCGGCAAAGGGTGGAGGAAAAGAGCGGCGTATGGCTGTGTTTTGGTAGTAGACGGTCGCTGCGTGGTGGTTGAAGGTTGATTGTGGAGAAGAAAGCTGGATTTGTTAAGGGGAGAGAATGAAGAAGAAGAAGAAGGAAAGGTGATGGGGTGTAAGGGCGCCGTTTTTCTGTTGTCAAGAGGAGGAGGTCCTCCTAGATTGTATGTGGAAGAAGAAGAGCATTAGATCTTTTTTATATTAGGGGTCCTCTAGGTTAAGAGAGAATGGGCTTCGGAATCATGGGCTTGGTCCATGTCTTGTTAGGTTTTAAATTTAGGCTAAGAAGATTACAATGATATAAAGTATTTATAAATATGTAAAAATTATTCTTAATTGACTTTAATAAAATTTAAAAATAAAACTAATAATTAAAGTTGAAACTATATTTTTCTTTTTTGGTATTTTTAAAAGATTATATAAAAATAAAAACCATAGTAAAATAGTATGACTACAAAGTGAATATATTTTTTTATAATTTTAGTTTTTGTGATAAAATAAAGTAAAAACTAGTTAAAATAGCGATATTAGACCTAAACTAAATATTAAAACGCTAATATTGGTAAAAGCTTTTGGGGAGGGACAAAAATTACATGTCTACAGTGCGTATTACGCCTAAGGTTTGCCAAGGCGGGCGTATACACTGCCTATTTGTTTTAAAGGTGAACANTTCTAATATCAGCCAAGTGTAAAATGATTAATTTGGTTTTAGTGCGTATTAGGCCTAAGGTTTGCCAAGGCGGGCGTATACACTGCCTATTTGTTTTAAAGGTGAACATGCAGATTTTAGCTCTGATTTTAAAGATGTGCAGGGTAATACATTTGCAGAAACGTTTCAAACTAATTAATCATATTTTAGCGAGATTATTAGATTAGATACATATTAACTAGGCGTTTAACAGAGTGTAGTTGAAAACAGACATGCTGAAAGCGAAAAATCCTTAGGAACATGGTATCTAATGCATACATGAGTGCCTAAAACATGGTTGCTAAATGTGGTGCTTATGAAGATGCAACATCAATAACATTATGGCAGTTTTATTACTTTATTAGAGTTGTTAACTATGAGCAGGGCTTGTGAGATGTCATGAATATAATATATATGATGAAATAAGAACCTAAGCATGATTTCTAATGCATGTTCTAAACAGGATGTTTATTGCACATATAGGGAAATAAATCCTATGGTCATGATTTCTACCCATTACTATACTAAACATGCATAACTCCCTCCCATATTCACTATCCAACCCCAATATATGTTTACAAGTTATTACAAGCCAAGAATAACGAATTACATCATTAGAAGAAAACAAGAAGCTACTTGTATAGGGAGCCTTTAATCAGGCCCATTCTTCCAACCTCGATCCTTTCGAGTTTCACAGCCTTACATGGTCTGGGTGTGGCAAATCTCCCTAGGGCCCTCGTGGGTCCCTGGCCAATACCAGCACCCAGATATAATTGCCAAAATTAAGCATGTGCAGTGTGTAATTACCAGCCTCAGTGTGTCATAGTTCAGAGGGAACTCATGGGTTCCCTAAACAATGCTCACACTGAGGGGGTACAACCTATGTTTTCTAGGAATAGTGTGAGGTGTGAGGTGTGAGTTTAAAAGAGGAACATAGTTTTTGAAAAGACAAGATTGAGTTGAGAGACTTTATAAACTGAAGAGTTTCTTTTAGAACTAACCTCCGAAAACAAACAGAAGTACCAGACAAATCAAACAAGTTCAGTAATACATAGTTGCACACAAGGGAAATGGGAATAGGGGACAAATAAGCCACATAATAATCAGGAGGAGATACATATATTTAATAAACGTGTTTATACATAGTTGCACAAATCAGAGAGGTTCAGGGGATCAAGGGACAGTAGAGTTAAACTAAACAGGATGTTGAACAGCCTAATAGATACATATCGGAATAGACTGAACATATGTAAACATAATTAACTAAGCCAAAGCATATAAGTCGTAAAGATATAAGGCATGGTAAGTACTAATAGAGAAAAACACGAGATTAATCACATGTTGAACAGTAGAAACACAAATAGAAGAAAGTCAGGAAGACGACAAACTGAAATAGTAGTAAACACATTGGTTTGAAACTGGAATATTAATTAGAACATACCAGTGAGAAAAGAGTAGGCAGAATGAAAGAGAAAAATGAGCACAATGGTTAGCCTTGGATTATAGCCGGTTAACAGTAGACAATAGCAAAAGAGAGCAGTAGTAGAGAAAAGAGCTTTGTAAGAAAGAAAGAGTTTTAGCACAAGAAGGCTTAAAACAGTGATGTTTTTCGTTTTTTGTTTAATGAAAGAGCAGAAGTATATATAGTTTGAAAACAAGCAGTAAATAAGGTAAAAGTCAAAGTCAAGTAGTAATTAGGGGGGCTCAGAATCAATCAGTGTAAAATCAGCAAAGATACTCCCTTAATTGAAGGAGTCGAGCTCAAATCAATAGTAACAGGCAGTACATAAGGAATGTTACCATATGTAGCTTGGGAGAATATTCAAATAGTGTAAAATCAACATAAGTACCCCTTAATTGAAGGGGTTAAGTTCGAACGGTTAGCAGGAAAATATCAAATAAGGGAAATGAAGTCAGCATCATACTAAGTAAGGAAATAATCAAGATCTGTTAACCAAAACAATCACTCCCTAAAGTCAAGGGATTCAAATTTAAACGGTAAAACACATAGTTTCATATGGAAAAGTAAAAATCAGTCAAGACTCAATCAAGAAAAGAATCAGATTAACTAAGCAATAGGGCAAACAATTAAGACCAGGCTCAGAAACTCCAATTAAGAAGTGATTCAGTAAAATCAATCAATTTAAACAAACGAGTAGCATTCTAGGGTGTTAAAGAAACTTTTAAACCATCAAATAATGGAATCAGAATCTGTCAAGAGAGAGTTATAACACCATACTTCATCATATAAATAAGTAAGGCAAACAATCATAGCAAACATGCAGACTTAGCATCATTGACAGAAAGAGGCAAAGGATGAACAAGCATATAATAACGCAGAGATGATACAAGTAAACTAAAGACTCATTCGAAGCATGATAATTACAGAAAACCTAGCAGGAATCAAGCAGCAAGAAGACCCAAGCACAGAAGTCCAAAAAATAAAGTCTTTTAACATAAACAAGATAGAAAGTCACAAAATCATCACGATATGTAGAGAGAAGACTTAAGAACGAAAGGAAACTCAGTTAAAAACTAGCACATAAGAGGTTTTGAGAAACCCTAGTTTTGAAAGGAAACCAAAACGTTTTAAAACTGAAGAATCTTAGAGATCGAGTTGAGAATAGTGTAAAACATAAGGGAATAAGTTTAAATCATTAAAAATACATAGATTTAGGAGGTTTAAGCCAAAATTAGGGTTTCATAAGAAACCAGAGAAAAATAGGGGAACCTGCCGTGAAACTCAGGGATAGTGGTGGTTATAGCATAATCGAGTCAAAACCCCACCGGAGAAAGGCCGGAAACAACCCAAGCAGGAGCTTCAGTAGTGAGTTGGGCATGGTCGAAACCCTTAAAGGTCTCAGAGACTAGGTGAACCGGAGAAAGGAGGCATCATGGAGGCTGGTGGTCGAAAGGATGGTGGTCGGAGGTAGCCAGAGAAGAGAGAAACTTCATCGTAGAAGGAGGTGAACAGAGAAGGTTCTAGAAAGAAGGGAAAGATAGAGAGACCAGAGATAGAGAGAGTTGGTCTCTAAGAATGAGGGGTCGGGGAAGAAGTAGTTAGGAATTAATTATGGTAAGAACGGATCTGGGTCGTTGATCTCATTTGATCAACGACTCAGATTAATTGGGGGTTAGGCCGGGTAGAGAATTGATTTTGGCTGGGTCGTTTAGTGGTCTGATGGGTTAGGTAATTGGGTCTAAATATTGGGTTAAAATGTGGCTAAAATTAAAATAAACGTGGCTAGATGTTGAATACCCAATAAAATAGAAAATTTATTAATTAAAATAGTTAATAATTATATAAAAAAGAAATTAAGTTAAAATAGGTGAAATCACAGTAATTAACTTATATTAGGGGTAAAAATGCATAAATTTCGAATTGAAATAGTGCAAAATGTCCAATTGGGCCATAATTGTAAAATTGTTGTAATTGAAATTAAATAAGACCCAATTGGCTAATTTGTGAAATAATTGAGTTTCAATAGAAAAAAAATTGATTATAAATAACATACTGAGCAGGGAAATATTTTAAAATTATTTCTAGCATAATTTATGAATTATTTAAATATGAAATATTAAAATAAACAGGAAAATAATTTAATAAAAATATGGAAAAATAGGGAAAAACACTCATTATTACAAAGAGTAATTTTGAGGGCTTATATGCAAGTTTGAAAATAATTTGAGGAAAAATTGGGTATCAACAACTGCCCCTCTTTACCCGAGAAGGATGAAAGAGTTGTCGGGTAAAGATATGATGGCCAATTTTGACCGAGAGGAAACCGTGGGAGAGAATTAGGCCGCACTCTTGTTTCTGAGCTGCCTACATCAACGAAATATACCGCTGGTGTTTCACAAGAACGGACGCAAGGTGCGAGGTAAGGTAAAGTAGGAAGGTCTTACGGGGTTGTATCGGAGAATTGGAGCGGTCCGCTCCTGCCTGGTTGGCTGTTCCGGCCGGATTCCGGCAGCTCATCATCACGCATAATAGGAACCACATAGTCTTGAGCAGCTTCAACCGGCTAGGTTGGTGGTGCCCCCGGTGTCTGGAGTCCCAGCATCACCTGCTCTGGTGTGCGGGTAGCGGGATTCTGAGTACCTCCCTCGTCCTGAGAAGTGGCTGCTGCGGCTGAAACAAAGATCACCTGAGCAAAACTGGTGCATATGGTCAAAATCTGAGTTAAAGCCTTCTGAAGGCCTGGAATCACAATGGGCACAGTTGGTGCCTGAGCTGGTCCCGCTGGCGTATCCACAACTAGGACCTGATCATAAACTGGGGCAACTGGTGGATATGTAGGTGTTGCCCTAGCTGGTATGCGATCTGCACCTCTGCCCCTACCGCAGCCTATACTGCAACCTCGGTCTCTTGAGGCCTTGTCAGGTGGTACTGGTGGCTATCCATCCTGCCCCGTAGTACGTGTCCTCACCATCTGTGAGAGTATAGAACAATAGAAGTTTAGTTACTAGAATCAACAGAGTCACATGACAAGAATTCAAGAATGTGAAGTTTCATAAGGCCTCAGAAGCCTCTCGAATATAAGTACAGACGTCTCCGTACCAATCCGCAAGACTCTACTAAACCTACTCATGACTCGTGAGACCTATGTAACCTAGGCTCTGATACTAACTTGTCACGAACCAAAAACCAACTGTCATGATGGAGCCTATCATGGATCTAAGCAAGCCATTACTCAACATCTCAACACAGTAAAAACTTTGAAAATAAATGCGGAAGCGATTAATATTGAAGAAAGCCTTTTTGAAACAAAAATAATCCAAAATACAATACAGTCTATCCTAAAACCGGGGTGTCACAGAGTATATGAGCATCTATACCGGAATATAGTCTACTACAATGTTATGGGAATAAAGCCGAAGTACATATAAAGACGAAGAGGGAGAGTCAAGACCTGTGAACGTCATGCAGCTACCTCGATAGTCTCCAAATCTTGACTCCTCGATCAGAAGCCGCTGTGACCCGAAGCACCTGGATCTGCACACGAGGTGCAGGGTGTAACCTGAGTACAACCAACTCAGTACGTAAGAAGTTGAACCTTTTGACTGAAAGGTAGTGAAGAACTCAACCGGTACAGTTAAAAATATAAATAACAATGCTGAAACGTAGGCATGCTTTCAAGTTAAATAGATAGTTAAAAATAGTAAAATAGATCAAATCTGAACAATGTGAAGAATATAACTCTTCTATTTCTACATGCCAATACACATGTTGTATGTGATGCACCATGCTGACAACCTCATGTGCTCACGCTCTCAAATACTTAACTACTCGGTACTGTATTTGGACCATACGGCCTAAGTAAAATCAATCCCAGAATATATACATCACTGACCATCAGTCACCTAGTACCGAGGAGAGCCGATCCATCCCGTGGAGAAGATCCATCTCCAGGTATATCATGCTTCGGACAAGATCCATGCCCAGGGAAGATCTATCCCTTAATAATGTCAACCGCGCTCAGTGGGGGTGTGTACAGACTATGGAGGGGCTCATTCACCCCAATCGCTATCATAAATCAATATAATCACTGCAGCGTGCAACCCGATCCCATAATTGTCACTCATAATCAGGCTCTCGACCTCACTCAGTCATCGATCTCTCCATTCTCACTCACGGGCCCACAATATCATGAAATTAGCCTGAAAATAATGATATTATGTATCAACAAATAACAACTGAGACTAGAGTATGATATGAGATGCTTAGATATGACTGAGTACAAAATGTCAATGAAATTAGTAATATGACAACACGAAACGACCACTATGGGTCCCAATGGTACCGATGTAAAGCTTAAACATGATATCTAGCATGATCGACAACTCAATTACTTTATCACATGATGAAAACACGGATAACAACCAAATAGAACCACTACACAGTGTGGTGTAATCAACCAGGTCACAATTCCCACGGTGCACGCCCGCACGCTTGTCACCTGGCATGTGCTTTACCTCAATACCAATTACATAATATATATAATTCTGGGTTTCGAACCCTCTGAACAACGTTTGAAAGCGTTACTTACCTCAATCCAGGTAAAATTCTATTCCAAAATGTCTTTGCCTCTCAAATCGGTCTCCAAACGTCCTGAATCTAGCCATAAGAAGTACAATATAATTAATATAGACTAAAGGGCTCAATTACATAAGAAAATACTAAATTATAGCAAAAAAACCGAAATCGGCTCAAACCCGCCCTTGAACCACGTATCAAAATCCGAAAAAAGTCACAAAACCCGAAAGCACATTCACTCATGAGTCTAACCATATCAAATTTACAAAAATCAGACACCAAATGGTCCTTCAAATCCCCAAAATTTATTCTCCAAATCCCTAGCCTCAAACCCCCAAGTTTCACCTAAACACCACACAATCTAGGAGGGAAACAACAATGGGGAAACAAGATTATTGATAAAAAAACGAGTACAAGAAGCTTATCTCAGTAATCACCTCAAGAATTCTCTCCAAAATCGCCTAAGTCCGAGTTCAAAATATTGAAATGAGACTAAAATCGTGAACCCTTGCTTTTAAACATTCTGCCCAGACCTTTTGCACCTACGACCACTTATCCACACATGCGGAACCGCTTTTGCGGCTAAAACTATGCTTCTGCGAAATCCACTTACCCAGCTGAATCCACTTCTGCGA
This sequence comes from Nicotiana knightiana, assembly GCA_005239525.1. Taxonomy (NCBI): domain Eukaryota; kingdom Viridiplantae; phylum Streptophyta; class Magnoliopsida; order Solanales; family Solanaceae; genus Nicotiana; species Nicotiana knightiana. The sequence goes on along the minus strand of ML416846.1, from coordinate 1,132 downwards.
TCGCTAGACCGCATCTGCGAACAACACAAGTGCAGAAAATGCCATCGCACATGCGGAACCAGCCGCATTTCTTTCCTTCCTCCCATTTCTGCAACCACGCAAGTGTGGAGAATATTCGCACCTGTGATCTCTGCTCACCTCTCCCTTGGATGGTTCTGCAGCTCTTGCCATGCTTCTACCGACTCGCACCCATGGTACTAAGTTTACAAGTGCGGTTACACCAGTAGCAACAACACTTCAGCTGCTTCACCAACTCAAAACCAAGTCTGTTAATCACCCGAGGCCCCTTGGACGTCAACCAAACATACCAACATGACCTAAATCACGATAATAACTTAGTCGAACCCTCAAATCACCACAAACAACACCAAAAACATGAATTACACACAGATTCAAGCCTAATGAACTTGAAATTTCCAAATTCCACAAATGACGTCGAAACATATCAAATCACGTCTGATTGATCTCAAATTTTGCAGACAAGTCATAAATGATGCCACGAACCTACTCCCACTTCCGGAGATCCAATCTGACCTCGATATCAAAAAGTCCACTCCCGGTCAAACGTCCCAAAATTCCAACTTTCGCCATTTCAAGCCTAATTCTACTATGGCATGTAAATCACATTCCAGACGTGCTCCTAAGTCCAAAATCACCTAACGGAACCATCCAAATTTAAATATGAGGTCATTTTCACATAAGTCGACATCCGACCAACCTTTTCAACCTAAGCTTTCAATTAAGAGACTAAGTGTCTCATTTCACTTTGAATTCACTCAGGATCCAAACCAACTAACTCGATAAATCATATAACAACTGTAGAATATAAAAGAAGCAGAAAATGGGGGAGCAAGACTACAACTCTCGGAACGATCAGCCGGGCCATTACACCAATCTACCATGTACCAATGAAGGGAATTACCAAAAATATATCAACATACTCCCTTACTTATCATACATTATCAGCATCATTTCAAGGTACGTCTTTCAATTTTACTATTCGCATAAATATAAACCTTTTATCATGATATAGTAAACTCTGGTTCTTGGCCGTGCACGTTATGTGCTTGTCAGTGACATATATATGTGTATCAAATTTTAAATTTTTTTGTACATTTATCAATATATATAT
>ML416839.1:169743-185819 GCA_005239525.1 Nicotiana knightiana | reverse complement strand
TTCATTGTATCATTGTATAAACAAGATATAATATATTATTTTCTCCCGTGCTTTCTCACAATATCAAACTGACTTTTAAGAATGTTAATAAGCATGCATGATATATCCCTGTTTAGAAGAGTAATAACATCCATTTATGATACGTAAGGTCCTGTTTTCATCCATACTTTATATTGGACTAACAAAAATATAATCTGCAGATGATGTTTCTGTTAGTTTGGTAGTTAAATAGTAGTAAATAACCCTAATCCCATATGTATTAGGAGTAGGACATGTATTATATATATATAGGGCCTATTGTATCATTGTTAAGATATGTGAATAATATATTTTCCCGTGCATTCTCACATGGTATCAGAGTCGTGGTGGTGAGGCACATCCGGGAACTAGAATACAAAGCAGAAGTCGCCGTGCCTCAATTTTCCGGCGACTTTTTTCAAAGTTGTTTGCATTATCTCTCTCTCCGTCAGTGTTGTGCAAAATCCAACACTACCACAAGATCCGTCAGCGTCCGGCGACCAAACCCCAATGAACATCTCCGGCAGAACCATCCTCACGCGCCGTCAGAAGCTAGGTTTCCGGCGAGCGCGTGAGCTCACGCGCTGGCGCGTACGACCACTTTCGGCCTTTTTTTGAAGACGTTTCTTCAGAACAGTTGGGTCACCTACTAATTCCGACCCTACTCATATTGTTTTCGTTTGATTCTGACAACTTTGAGTTTTTCCGGCGATCACACTGTTTGTTTTCCGGCAGCTACAATAATTTGCCGGCAAAACAGCGTCTCCTTCGTCTGTTTCAGGGAGTTTTCAATTGATTCTTTCTGTTATTTGGTGATAATTTTATAGACCTCTCTTCAATCCACCGATGTCTTTGGGAGTTGATGCTTTCGGATCTAAAAACCCGGGCTCTAGAAGTTCCGGGGTAATGATTATCTCAGAACCTTTAATGGGAAGTTCATACTACATAGCCTGGGCTTCGTCCGTCGAGCTGTGGTGTAAAGGTCAAGGTGTTCAAGATCATCTAATCGAGAAGTCTAGCGAAGGAGATGAAAAGGCCAAACACTTTGGGAGAAGATCGATGCTCAATTATGCAGTATTCTGTGGCGATCTATTGATTCCAAGTTGATGCCCTTGTTTCGTCCATTCCAAACATGTTATATGGTTTGGGAAAAGGCTCGCACTTTATACACTAATGACATATCTCGTTTCTATGATGTGATATCACGGTTGACAAATTTAAAGAAACATGAATTAGATATGTCTACTTGGGACAAGTACATGCAGTCATGGAGGAATTTGAGAAGTTGATACCAGTTTTTGCTAGTGTTAAAAAGCAACAAGAGCAGCGACAAAAGGTGTTTCTAGTTCTTACTCTTGCTGGACTTCCTAATGATCTTGACTCAGTACACAATCAGATTTTGGTTAGTCCGACTGTCCCCACAGTTGATGAATTATTCTCTCAATTACTTCGCCTTGCTGCAACACCAAGTCACCCAGTGTTCTCATCACAGACACTTGACTCATATGTTCTCACATCCCAGTCAGTGGACAATCGGGCATCTCCAACTATGGAGAATAGACGAGGAACCCAAAAATGCTTATGTTGCTCAGACCGAGACTACAGGTAACCAGGGATTTTCTTTATCTCAAGGGGAGTATAATGAGTTCCTTCAGTATCGAGCAAGTAAGCAGACATCTCCACAAGTAGCCTCTGTTGCTCAGACTGATACTTCTGTTGCTGGTAATTCTTTTGCTTGTGTCTCCCAGTCTAGTACTCTCGGAAAATGGGTTGTGGACTCAGCCGCTTCTGATTATATCTCTGGTAATAAATTACTTTTGTCAAATATTACGTATTCACAGTTTCTTCCCATTGTTACTTTAGCCAATGGGTCTCAAACTAAATCAAAAGGAGTTGGACAAGCGAATCCTCTACCCTATGTCACTCTAGATTCCGTTTTTTATGTTCGTGGCTGTCCTTTTAATCTTGCATATGTTAGTCGTTTGACTCGTGCCCTCCATTGTGGTATATATTTTATTGATGATTCTTTTATTATGCATAACTGCAGTACGGGACAGACGATTGGAACAGGACTTGAATCAGAAGGCCTTTACTACCTTAACTCACTCAATTCCTCCAAGGCATGTCTAGTTACAGATCCTCCAGACCTAATTCACAGACGTTTAGGACATCCAAACTTATCCAAGCTTCAGAAGATGGTGCCTAGTTTGTCTAGTCTATCTACATTAGAGTGTGAGTCATGTCAACTTGGGAAACATACTCGAGCCTCCTTTCCTCGTAGTATTGAGAGTCATGCAGAGTCTGTTTTTTCTTTAGTTCATTCTGATATATGGGGTCCGAGTAGAGTCAGTTCAACCTTGGGATTTCGTTATTTTGTTAGTTTCATTGATGATCATTCAAGATGTACTTGGATTTTCTTAATGAAAGATCGTTCTGAGTTATTTTCTATATTCCAGAATTTTTGTGCTGAAATCAAAAATCAATTTGGTGTTTCGATTCGCACTTTTCGCCGTGATAATGCCTTAGAATATTTATCCTCTCAATTTCAGCAGTTTACGACTTCTCAAGGAATTATTCATGAGACCTCTTGTCCTTATACTTCTCAGCAAAATGGGGTTGCAGAGAGAAAGAATAGGCACATCATTGAGACTGCTCGCACACTTCTCATTGAATCTCATGTTCCGCTGCGTTTTTGGGGCGATGCAGTTCTCACAGCTTGTTATTTGGTTAATCGGATGCCTTCATCTCCCATCCAGAATAAGATCCCGTATTCAGTATTGTTTCCCCAGTCACCCTTATACTCTCTTCCCCCTCGTGTTTTTGGGAGCACTTGTTTCGTTCATAACTTAGCCCCTGGGAAAGATAAGTTAGCTTCTCGTGCTCTCAAGTGTGTCTTCCTTGGTTATTCTCGTGTTCAGAAAGGATATCGTTGTTACTCACCTGATCTTCGTAAGTACCTTATGTCATAAGACGTCACATTTTTTGAGTCTAAATCTTTCTTTACCTCTTCTGACCACCTTGATATATCTGAGGTCTTACCTATACAGACCTTTAAGGAGTTAACTACAGCTCTTCCTTCACCTTCCGCCACAGAAGTCCATTCCAACTGTTGGGGAGTCTAGTATGGCTCCTCCTAGATCCCAAGCCACAGGAACAGCACTCTTGACTTATCATCGTCGTCCGCACCCAGCATCAGGCCCAGCTGATTCACGTCCTGCACCTGACCCTACTCCTACTGCGGACTTGTCTCTTCCTAGTACACCGATTGCACTTCGGAAAGGTATACGGACCACACTTAATCCTAATCCCCATTATGTCGGTTTAAGTTATCATCGTCTGTCATCACCCTATTATGCTTTTATATCTTCTTTGTCCTCTGTTTCCATCCCTAAGTCTACAGGTGAAGCATTGTCTCATCCAGGATGGCGACAGGCTATGACTGACGAGATGTCTGCTTTACATACGAGTGGTACTTGGGAGCTCGTTCCTCTTCCTTCAGGTAAATCTACTGTTGGTTGTCGATGGATGTATGCAGTCAAGGTTGGTCCGGATGGCAAGATTGATCGACTTAAGGCCCGTCTTGTTGCCAAGGGATATACTCAGATATTTGGGCTCAATTACAGTGATACCTTCTCTCCCGTGGCTAAGGTAGCATCAGTCCGCCTTTTTCTATCCATGGTTATTGTTCGCCATTGGCCTCTCTATCAGCTGGACATTAAGAATGTTTTTTTAACACCGTGACCTTGAGGATGAAGTTTATATGGAGCAACCACCTGGGTTTGTTGCTCAGGGGGAGTCTCGTGGCCTTGTATGTCGCTTGCGCCGGTCACTTTATAGTCTAAAGCAGTCTCCTCGAGCCTGATTTGGTAAGTTCAGTGCAGTTATCCAGCAGTTTGGCATGACTCGGAGTGAAGCTGATCACTCTGTATTTTATCGGAATTCTGCTTCGAGTCTCTGTATTTATCTGGTGGTCTATGTTGATGATATTGTTATTGCCGGCAATGATCATGATGGTATTAATAAATTGAAGCAACATCTCTCTCAACACTTTCAGACTAAGGATCTGGGCAAACTAAAGTATTTTCTGGGTATTGAGGTCGCTCAGTCTAGCTCAGGTATTGTAATATCACAACGGAAATATGCCTTAGACATTCTTGAGAAGACAGGAATGACAGGTTGTAGACCGATTGACACTCCGATGGATCCGAATTCTAAACTTCTGCCAGGACAGGGGAAGCCGCTTAGCGATCCTGCAAGATATAGGCGGCTGGTTGGTAAATTAAATTATCTCACAGTGACTAGGCCTGCCATTTCCTTTCCTATGAGTATTGTAAGTCAGTTTATGGATTCTCCCTGTGATAGTCATTGGGATGCAGTTGTCCGCATTCTTCGGTATATAAAAGCGGCTCCAGGGAAAGGGTTATTGTTTGAGGATCGAGGCCATGAGCAGATCGTTGAGTAAGGCAGGATCACCTTCTGACAGACGTTCTACGTTTGGATATTGTGTTTTCGTAGGAGGCAATTTGGTGTCTTGGAAGAGCAAGAAACAAAATGTAGTTGCTCGATCTAGTGTATAAGCAGAATATCGAGCAATGGCTATGGCAACATGTGAGCTTATTTGGATCAAACAATTGCTCAAGGAGTTGAAATTTGGTGACATGAGCCAGATGGAACTTGTGTGCGATAATCAAGCTGCCCTTCATATTGCATCAAATCCGGTGTTCCATGAGAGTACTAAACACATTGAGATTGATTGTCACTTCATCAGAGAAAAGATACTCTTAGGAGATATTGCTACAAAATTTGTGAAGTCCAATGATCAGCTTGCTGATATTTTCACCAAGTCCCTCACTGGTCCTCGTATTAGTTATATATGTAACAAACTCGGTACATATGATTTATATGCACCAACTTGAGGGGGAGTGTTAGTTTGGTAGTTAAATAGCAGTAAATAACCCTAATCCCATATGTATTAGGAGTAGGACATGTATTATATATATATAGGGTCTATTGTATCATTGTTAAGATATGTGAATAATATATTTTCCCGTGCATTCTCACAGTTTCCATTTACCTTTTCCTGCCTTAAATCTTATAATTGTATTCCCTTATGTCTATTACCAATTATAATATTATTCAGAGAGGTTAATGATGGAAAATGAAGTATTTTTGAGATATTGTAATATAGATCTTTCAGCATAAAACTTCTGCTTTTCTACTGTGTTAATTAAAGATCTTATAGCTATCGATGATATCTCTTCACTAATATTCATTTTCAGGGAGCTCTTACACACAAAAGAGAGGCAAGATGAGACGTACAAGCAGTTGCATACTGTTTTGGGCCAATCATTTAGTTGTGAGCTTCAGTTAGCAGGCTTACAGTATGACAACCTGCAATGTGTCTCTTCTCTTTCTCCATCAGTTGCTGAGGAACTATTTAGGTGTGAACTATCAGATAATGAAATTCGCACACAAGCTCTTAGCCCAGATATGATGAATTTGAAGAGGGCTAGTGTGATAATAGATAATTCGACGAGCCCCGCACATACATTACTTCAGATTGGTTGTGTTGATCACAAGGGTTTTCTTTATGACATTATGCGCACATTGAAAGACTGCAATATTCAGGTGCTGACTATTATATTAAAAATTATATATTTCCTACTTTTCCCCTTTCATTTTGTTGTTTATAGTTGTGAGAGTGTCCTGTTATTGGCTGTATTGACCTGAATTGGGTTCCTCCCTGACTTCAATAAGCTTGAAGTCGATAATTGCATTATTTTCTGCTACAACAACTACTACGCCTCAATCCCGAGCAAGTTTGGGTCGACTATAGAATCCTCATTGTCCATGTCTGAAAGATTAGTTTCTTTAGCCCTAGAAGCTCTGTACTGGCATATAAATCTTTAACAAGACCAAAAGACTCCTAGCAAACATTGGATCAAAAGTACTAGAATTGTCTATGCTATAGAGAAAATTAGGTACGCAAGTTCAATGATATTGTCAATGTTGTCTTTGGTCTCCACTTTGATGAAATGGTAAACATCATGCCTATACAGAAGCATCCTCAATAGTCTTATTTTGCCTCCTAATCCAGTGCTAGGTCCTGATCTTTTTCCGCCTGATATCTTCATCTCCTATTCTTTAACCTCAGACATAAAATGACACTGCCTCTCTAAAATGCCTTTCCTACTTTCCTTTATAGTGTGTTCGAAATGTTATCCACTTTCTTTAAACTGAAAATTTTAATATATTTTAAATACTGAAGTTTCATGGTCCCGCTTCTAGTCTTCTCAGTACAACTTTATCTTTTCCTCTACTCTTCTAAAACACAGAGATTCACTTGTTTTTTATGAAAAGAAAATATGTCAAACTAAAAGTGGACAGCCAAATGGGACATAAGGAATAATGTATTCTTGGTAGGTAATCATTATTGTAAGTTTCTGCCTTCTGTTATGGAAACTGAGTGCTTGTTTACCTATCAAACGAAGGAAGAAAATGATTCTTCCCGTTACTGTTTTAATGATATAAGCAAAACCTTGTTCTGTAACACTTGCCGAATATTTCAAAAGTTCGTTGTTCATAGATGAGATTTTCCCCCCCCCCCAAACGGTCTGTATTTCTACTTGTCATTGGATTATATGGCACTGAAAGAATGAATTAGAAAAACATGCTGGTTAATCTGATAGTTGATCTTTTCTCTTGTGTTTAGATTGCTTATGGTCGATTTTCAGCAGTTAGTAAGGGTCAGAGGGAATTAGACCTTTTTATTCGGCAGAAGGATGGGAAAAAGATTGTGGATCCAGATAAACAAGACGTTCTTTGTTCCCGCTTAAAAGCGGAAATGCTTCATCCTCTACGTGTAATCATCACAAATCGTGGACCAGATACTGAACTTTTGGTTGCTAATCCTGTGGAGCTATCTGGAAAGGGTAGACCACGTGTTTTCTATGACGTTACACTGGCAATGAAGACCCTAGGGATCTGCATCTTCTCGGTAAGTATCTAGTAGTGAAGGAATGTTTCAAAGTGACGGATTGCGTGTGTATGCACCTTTTCTTAAAGGAGAAAGTTCTAAAGAAAATTGAGTGGAGGCTTTATCTCTTTAAGAACCTAATCTCCCATTTATAGACCTGGTGCTCATGCCCATGTTTTTAATTTTACAGCTCCGGATGGTTCACTATATCACTGCACCCCTCTTCACTAGGTGGATGACCTTTAATATCTTTTTGCAGGCGGAAATTGGAAGGCATTGTACAAGTGATCGCGTGTGGGAGGTTTACAGATTCCTTTTAGACGAAAATTGTAGATTTGACATGTCATGTATGGTTGGTAGAAATCAGATTGTAGACAAAGTCAGAAGAATGTTGATGGGTTGGTGAGCTCAATCACTGACTCTCTTATGGTCTTGTTCTGGAAGAATGTTTTACGAGTGGTGAGCTTATCCATCATCTTATTGTCCTACTCACATTTTTAGCCATTTTGTATCTAAAATTGTGTGTCAAGCATCGATGATCCCTTTGTACAGTTCATTCGTAAATTATTGCCACATTTAATTGACCTTGGCTTTGTAGTGTGTGTTATTTAAATCTCCTTAAAGAAACTCTCTTCCCTTTTCTTTCATCTACCTCATTTTGTGTCGACATTTGTAAAATATATTTGTGCCTTGCTTCTTTGAAGTTCCGTTACATCTCTGAAAGGAATTCTGGATTTACAAAAATATCTTTGAAATGATATGTAGAATGGATTGAAATTCTGTTACATCTCTGAAAGGAATTCTGGATTTACAAAAATATCTTTGAAATGATATGTAGAATGGATTAAAATTCTGTTACATCTCTGAAAGGAATTCTGGATTTACAAAAATATCTTTGAAATGATAGGTAGAACCCATTCTACATCATGAGTTGCTACCATGGTCATAGTGCTAGTTATGCTTATCTCATTGACTTATTTTTCATTATTCTTGTTTCGCTTAATCCCAAATCACATATTAATGTAAAAATTACGCGGGCACCCTATTTGGTCGCCCCCATTTAACCTATACCCTCTTTTTAAAAAAATTTTAACTTGTACTCACTTTTTAAATAACTTCAGCTCCCTTTCCCTCGCTGAGCTGAAGTTTACCAATTAAGCTGAAGTTCACAAGTTATAAAGACAAAATTTCAGCATACGGGGCTGAAGTTCCCCAGTTACAAAGACAAAACTTCAGCTCTAGTTGAAGTTTCCTAGTTACAAACTTCATCTTTAGAGCTGAAGTTCTCAAGTTATAAAGACAATTACAAAGACAAAATTTCAGCTCTAGAGAACTTCAGCTCTAAACTGAAGTTTTGTTTTTGTAAACTGGGGAACTTCAGCCCAGTATGCTGAAGTTTGTCTTTATAACTGAGGAATGCTGTTACAAAGACAGAACTTCAACTCTATAGCTGAAGTCCCTCAGTGTAACTGGTGGAACTTCAGCCCCGTATGCTCAAGTTTTTGTTTTTATAATTAAAGAACTCCAGCCTCGTATGTTGAAGTTCCCTAGTTACAAGACAACAATTTCAGCTCTGGATCTGAAGTTCGCAAGATACTTCAGGCCTGTCTACTGGAATGCAAGCTGAAGTTACGTGCAAAAGCGGGTACGGATGTAATTTTTTTTATAAAACGGGTATAAGTTAATGTGGTACAAAAAGTAGATACAGATGCAAAAGCCCCCATATTAATCGTGTTTTTTACCTTGTTTATGTCCCCATGCCCCTCCTCGTAGCCCCCACAGGCACCTCATTTCTACCTTGGAACTGTAAACTGTTGGTTTTTAATTTCATAGACAAACTTTTTACTTCTTTTGGCGGGTGTCTGTTAATCGAGTGTGCTGATAACACTTGTATTTATAATTGTTGTGTTAAATCTGGAAGGTCTATGCAAAGTCTTGGAGAATGAATAGATTGTGCTTTAACAGGAAGATTTTTGGACTAAAACATGATACTAGCTTGTTAACCTCAGCAATATTGACTTACGGAGGCAGGATTTCCGTCAAAGGTTCAAAAAAAGGAAAAAGTTAAAAGAGTTGTAGCTAGTGGGAATAGAACCAATGACCTTACAAGGTTTTGAACCCTCTTGACTACTATGCTATGCTTTTAGGTTGTGTCAAGAGGATTTAAAACATAATATATAGTGGTAAAAAATAGATTTTACCTTACATATGCAATGTAGGGGTTCGGGTGAACACCCTTCCGCCCTTGCTAGCAGGGTACAAACTAGGCTGTTTAGCTTGGTGCTATAAAGATCTTTTTGCGATGAATCTCCTCTTCATTTTCTTTTCTTTTTTTTTTGTATATAAATAATGGAGATTAAAACATTAGCCAAAATGTTTGTTAAAAGTTACTTCAAAGTTAGATCTGGCTAGTGGTTTTATTGAGCTCCTTATAGAAGTTTGACCGGTAGCCATGTTGCCAATGCATTTGAAAAGGCAGCCAAACTCTAATAACGGAGCCTAAAAGTGTCTACGCCAACTAATCTTTTCATTTTTTTGCCCTAGCTTGATATTTTCAAGTTAATGCCAATTTGCCAACCGGTTATAAATGTGAAAATTCTTTTTTACATGATGGCCCATCACAGTATTCTAACTTGTATACCAAAATAGTCATCAGAACTCCGTAACACGAAGGTTATCTTCTTAACTGATAGTCCCTCCGTTTACTTTTACTTGTCCAGTATTCTAAAAATAAATTTTTACTTTTACTTATCACTTTTAGCATATCAAAAGAAGATAATTTCTTTTTCTTCGTTATACCCACAGTATTAATTACTCATTTCAAATCATTATCTCAAATCTATTAAAAATATGCATTAATTAATATGAGTATCATGGTAAATTATGCACTTCATTTATTATTTTTTTAAAATACGCAAAGTCCATAGTGGACAAGTAAAAAGTAAACGGAGCGAGTAATTCCGAAAAGCTATTTTCCAATGGGTGTCGCCGTGTTGGTGAAAAGTAGCTCACTAATACGCTTCTCCTCTGGAAAAAAAAAAGAAAGAAGAAAAGTATCCTTAATATAAGTGGGAAATCTTTTATTTTCTCACCAATATACGTGGGTACACTACTCATCTCAAAAGGGCCATTAACACTTATGTACCTGATAATGTGACCACTCGAACTCAGTGGTGTAGCCACAAATACTGAAGGGTGATCAATCGAACACCCTTCATAAAAAAATTATACTACTGTATATATAGAAATTTACATTGTATATATAGGTCAAAACTTATTTTTTATATGTGTATATTAAATTTTTAACACATTTCGTAAATTCCTAAGATGGATTCAAGATACAATTAGACAATTAATTTACAAAGCCCAACATAATAGAAAGGAGAAAATGAACTTGCATATGTTTTGTCCAAGTATGAAGGAGCATATATAAGACAGATAATGCCTAACTTTCAGCTTCAAACATACCAAACATTAGTTTTTTTTTGCATGTTAAGATGGAGGGGATTTTCTATTTTTGGCTGTTTGTATACGCAGTGTATCTATATGCAATAGCAGTAGGAACAAGTGTAGTTAACCATAGCTTAGTGGTTGCACAATTTTTTGTGCCCCTTGTTGTATAGAGAGTTGGCCATGCCCAACCTACATGTTGTATTTTGAGAGGTGAGGCATCCGCATCATTGTCCCCCTTCTATATGTTTTTTCCTTTTGGATGTTATATATATATATATATATATATGATTTAAACAATCAGTGTTAATTCTTCTTTTCTTAAAAAGAAGAAAGATGGGGCAAGTGCACAAATCATATTTTCGGAATTGTTATTTAGAGATTAGCCAATAATTATTTTTGTCCTGAAATTTTAAATTAAAAATCTTAATTTTAAAATATTTTAATTCTAAAAAAATAAACTAAGAAACTGATATTTAGGACTCACTAACTAATTCCTAATAGCAGCCCTTTTCTACAAGAAAGATGCAAGGTGGACGACTCTCATTTTGGAGAACATATATTCCTAGGGCAGCTCTCCTCGGCTACAGTTTTGACTGGTATTTGGAGTATGAATGAAAACGTGTTCTTAACTATTCTATAATTAAGTAACAAATCTTTTATCTATCATATCAACTTGTCAAACACATTCTTCACATCTCAATACACATTATTATAGTGCAGTTTATGTTCAACTTTTATTTTATGTCTGTTATTCAACATGATTTATAGCTTGTTAGGCTAAGCTTGAGAAATCAGCTTATTTTGAGAAGTGTTTTTTTGAAAGTGCTTTGGAAAAAGTGATTTTAGAAAGAAACAGTTTATGTTTGATTAATCACTCTGAAAAACAATTTTGAGCAATAATTTATGTTTGCCCAAATTTTTTAAAGTGCTTTTAAGTATCTAATTACGAATAAGAGTATAAATAGATTTACTTAAGTAGTTAATCTTAAAAATTTGTTATTACAAGCAATATAATCTTTTCATCTTATTTAAGTAAAATGAAAATAAAATTTAAAAGCACTTAATTATTTTAATATAAGTTAAATATATTAAAAAGTATTCAACAAATATAAAAGTATTCACCCCTAAAGTTATTGTATATTAGAAAGCTATCCTAAAAATATTAAGAAACATTTATACATTAATATCCTAAGTATTAGATTTAATAGTTATTTTGGTATATATGATATCTTGTTAAAGGTATTTTTGATAAGAAGAAAAGTCAAAACTGTTTCTGCTTCTGTTTTTTTTGAAAAAAACTACTTTTTTTTTTGCTTCTCAGAAATTGTTTCTCTTCTTCCCAAAAGCACACCCTCCTCCCCTCCCCCCCCCCCACCCCAAAAAAACATTAGGAAAAAAGTGATTTTGAGGAAGAAAACAAAGAAGAATTTTTGGCCTCTTGAGAAACTTGACCAAATAATTATTCATTGTGTTTTATTTTGTTGAGAATTTTAAAAAAAAAGAAGATACTCCATTCGATCCAAAATAAGTGATTTTTTGGTTATTTTCACATATATTAAGAAATTTATCTTTTAACATTAATTAGCAATGAAATTGACCCCATTAACTTTTACTATTTCTTCATATAAATATTCTTAATACATACTCTAACATTATTTACTTCAAAAATAATAATAATTAATTCATTCTGAAAAATCACTTATTTGAATCACACAAAAAAAATTAAAAAATGACTTATTGAGGATTGGAGGCAGCATGAATCATCCGGAACCTTACCGCTCGCTTTTTTGAAAAGCAAAGTGGGCAAGTGTGTGTGAGGAGAGACGAGAAGATCGGTGGATTTTATGTCCGCAATTTCGCATTATCCAAGTAATGCAGAGGGCCACGTGTATAAAAATGCCACAACCCATCTGCCCATTTCCTTCTGTCCCCGCCACCTACACGTTGCTCAAAATAATACTAATTGCTTTCTTCTCCCTATTCCTTCCCTTCCACGCCACTTTTCAAATCAAAAGTAAAATAAATTAATTAATGAAGTCTCAGTTACTGCTTCTTCCCTAACTTTAAAATTAATCTCTCACTGTAAATGTAACGTTTATTTATTTACAGATATAAAATTAATTGTTGAAAATCTTCCATTGGATCCAAAATCCAGAATTATCTGGATTAGGGCAATCCCTCTGTTTTCTTCGTTTCTTCAATGTTCGTATATTTGAAGAAATCGAGCGAGATTAACAATGGCTACCGTTTCAACAGCTCGAAGCACCGCTTACCTCACAGCTCTTACCCAAGAGATTGAAAAGAAGCTTCAACGTGTACGTATATGCTTCGATTTTGTGCGCGTGTTTCCTTCTTTTGAAATTTTAATTTTGCGTTTTTCATTTGACTGATTGAGTTGGTTGATTTCTATGCGATTTTTTCAAATTTTGGTTCAGGCATTGACTTCGCCGTCGCTGAGGCGTAATTTGTTGCAAGAGCTGTTCGCTGATATAGCTTTGGAAGTTGATGATCGAGCTAAAGGTAACTCAATGTTATTACTTATTACTCTCTTTTTATCAAGCACATGATGGACTCTATTCGTGTGATGTGGAAAAGAAACGTGAAAGATCTAATTGAGTACAATGAGTTAACTTATTGATTGTAAACGTGACAAGGTATGGTAAACGGGGTAAGTTTTTCACTCGTGTATTGTGTGAATATATATGGCTTTTGTTACATTGTACATTCCTTTTGTGGTTTAACCTTTTTTAAAATGATGACAAGGAAGTGTTGAAACGTGTGACCGTCTTATCTAAATGCTTAAGCCGGGGGAGAGAATACACTTATTTTTAGTTAATTATATCTTGCGACTGGAAATGCTCTAAAACCTGTTGAGTGCTTTAGCGAAATTGTGATGCTCATGTAACCTTAGTGAGCCACGATAAGCAACATAAAGTATGAAAGTTGAATGTGGAAGTTGCCTGGTTGTTAAAAGGAGCTGTGTTAAATTAGGTGATTATATGTATTTACTACTGAAGCTCAAGGAGTAATTTAAGCTGGCGCTTGGGGAGTGGGAGCAGTGAGAGATCTGGGAGGTTTTATGGATATATTGGTAAAGTTGGGCAAAACTTGGTTATAAATACTACGGGTGTCTTGAAAGTTAACTTGACTTTGCATTTCATTTAGCATATATGAAATTGGCCTTGTAGATGTTAATGTTATCAACTTTATCTTTAGTTCCTTTGTCTTTTCGTCGAACCTTTGGAATATAGATTGGAATAATGTTTCCTGTCTATATATGGATCTAACAATATGGTCTGTTTTTTCATCTCTTTGCTTTTCTTGTAAACTGAATGATTGATATGAAGAGCTTATTTCTGCACCTCATTGATGAGTTTAGCTAGTGATTTTTTCTGAGAATACTTTCAGGGAAGTCTTGAAAAAAAAGCTACATACTTAGCTCAGGCCATTGCTTAAAGGTTCTAAATTTCAATTGGTCTTATTACTGTATGGTAAATTTCCATCTTTAATGAAGTTGATTACTGAAAGCATTGCATGCACGTAGTGGTATAACATTAGCTGATCTTAATGATCAAGCTCTTTTCTATATTGAGAGTTGTTTAATGTATCGTATCAGTCACAGAGATGTTATACTCTATTACATATTATACCATATATATGGATGTGTGATAGTTGCATTTGAAAGATGTCTTTAATTAAGAACTATTTCGAAATATTTCACATGGGGGGAATTTGGTGCTATGTTTGAAAGTTGTTGTAGATCTCTTTTAGTAAATGTTGTGCTCTATATGTCTAATGTGTATATTAGAGTACGACATACTATATTATCTTTTAGGAGATGGTATTTTAAGATGGGGACCATGTTTCATATGAGGTTTCAAACGATAAGAAGTTCCTTGCCTCTTGTGAGATAACTAATGTCAGGCAATGCTGGAAAAAAAGCTAATTGGGTGACAAACCCAAATGCAATATTGTGCTAGAGTTTGTATATCCCATATTTCAAGTAGAGACATAATATTTTGACTGGTACATTCTATGTTAAAACATGTAGACATCTACAAGGCGAATGAAGAAAATCTAGAGTAAAAATGGAAGCCAAAGTCTTCACATCAGAACGGAAGAATCATCAGTTGGTGAATTATTGTTAGTATGCCAACCGCTGGTTGTGGACCTGCCTAAGAAAGTAGGAAAGATAATTTCACAAATAAAATAGAGTGAACAGAGTGTCATGCCCTTGCAGTTGCTACAACGATAGCCACCATGTAATATCACCTGACCTGATACAGTACAACTGGATTTAAGTAAGAGATTCCCATATCACAGACTGTATAGCACCGAGATAAATTGAAGTTGCCTTCGGATGTTTTGATGGAGAAGACGGTGCATATCAATTTCTTGAGAATGTAACTGAAAACCTAAGTGGAGAAGTGGTGAACAAGGTTGTAAGAATTTTTTGGCATCAACTCAAATCGTAAGCTGAAGTGAGCAGAGGATCAAGCATTCATTTCTAGTCTCATATGATCAAACAAAAGAAAAGTTACATGACTGCTTACTTCTCCTATCTGAACTTTCAACTTAGTCCACTAAAAAACTTTAGCATTGGGGAAAATACAAAACCAACTTTTGTGGCTTATATTTATTCTAGGGTATTTGTTTTGTCAACTTTGCAAGAAGCACCTTCTTGGTTGCCTATCTTTGGTGAAATACATTTATTCGTAAAAAGAAGTCTTTGTTCTCTTTGTAAAGAGAGGAAATAATAGTTCTAAGGTTTCATACCCTGACTTCGTTCTTATGTTTATGCCATTGTACTCCTTTGAGATGGATAAAAGAACAAAGAAGTATCGCTGATGTTGAAGACTTTGCAATAGGAACTTCATGAACTTTGGATACCTTTACCATGTGTTCACTCTACTCGTGTGAAAATCGTCTGTTCTGGCTCTAAATCTGTTTAGCTCTCTGTGAAATTCATCCTCTTCAATCACTTTAATTTGCGAGAAGGGTAAGATTAAAGAAAGGACTATGATTCTATTTTAATGAGATAAAGAATAATCTACCCCGCCTGATCCTAAATTCTTTTCTCAGAAACTTGTTTTTCTGGTTTTCTTCCACATCTTGATTAAATGATTTCTGATAACAAATCTCACATGTTGACACCCTAGCTCCTCCTCCTAAACTTGAATTTTCCAAAACATCTCTTAGTTAGGTTCCAAGGTTTATGAATTAGTGATAGAAGATGGATTTTGTAGAGGGAAGATCACAGTTTTCTCGTCCCATGTTTTGGTTCATTAGGGGGAAAAAAGGAGGAAAGCAAATTTAAAAGATATGATTATTTTGTTTCTTCTGACTCAATTCACTATTTTTGTGGAGAGTAATCTAGAGAAGAGATGAAATAATCACCCTTCAAAGCAATTCTTTTTTCCATTGTGCCCCCACCAAATTTTTGCTCCTGTCTGAAACATGACTTATTTTCTTTGTACTAACCTTGTCAGAAAAAGGCGGAATTTTCAGTTTTCTGAAACAAGAAACTTCTTATTTTCTTCTCACCTTTCAGTTGTTTTCTCCAAACCCAAACAAAGGGAATGCACTTGCTTCTTGCTTCTTTTTTTTTTTTTTTTTTTGGGGGGGGGGG
>ML416839.1:120762-169566 GCA_005239525.1 Nicotiana knightiana | reverse complement strand
TTTTTTTTTTTTTTTTTTGGAGGAGGGGGTTCCTTTCACTTTCATTCTCTGGCTTCTGAACAAATAGTGAATAGTATATACTCCTCTTCATTTCCTTGTGTTCTTCTCTTATTAAGGATTAAATCAAATTGCATGAAGGTGTATCAGTACAACAAAATATGTGTCAATAGATATGACTATCTGTTGTTTCTTTATCATACATGAGAAATCTTTACCTTTAAAAAAAAATATGTAATACCAATTTCATTCCGAAGAATCTCATTAACCTATTTTTCAAGCTAAAAATGTCCAGAAGTATGAGATATCATTTGCTAGAGGAAATTCAGAATTTTGACGATTCTTGGTGATCAATCAAGAGGAAGAACTTATTTTGTGGTTTAACATTCAAACAGAGATAATACTCAGCAGCGAGGATGCTATTACGGCTGCAGAGGATCGGGCTGAAGGACCGACATGCTACTACTATGTGCTTGCTGATCATTTTGTTCGTGTACCTCAGAACGGAAAACCGATCCTTGATCTGATTGTCCAACTGTGGAGTCAATCTTTCGCTTCAAATATTTTTTCACTCCTTTTCCATAAGTGGGTTAGTAGAATTTTTACGTCTTTCTATGATCTTAATCTCCTATTAAGTTATGTACTCTTTATGTAGCGGTAGAATGAGAACTCCCATTTCAAGGATGAAGATGCCTTCTAGGGCCACAAGTTAAGAATGAAAATATGAATCTGGTGTTGATATTCTTTTTTAATTCTTTTCAAATTATCGTCTTATTTTTCTTTTTCCTTTTATCCAACTTATGGTGAGCCTTTTTTATCTCTCTTTTGGACTTTTTTATGTTTCACGTGTTTCTCACAATATTTTGGGTTGTGCTTGTTTTCGTTCATTCTGTTCTGTGAACAAACGGGCCAATAAAGGTTTTACTCTCTGAATTGACTTTCTGGATGCAGTAATTTCACCCATTTCCCGTTAAAGACTGGCAGGGGATATCTCTGTGTACCCTAGAATCTCTTCAATCTGCAATTATGTAGGCATATCCAATAATAAAGACCACATCTGATGGTGTGATCTGTAAATTTTAGCAAGATGTTCATACAATGTCGCCTCTTCCTTCCCACCCTCAACTCCACCCAAAAAAAAAAAAGGCCTCACCAGGAAAGGGGGGGAAGGGGAAAGGAGAGGAGAGAGTGTGTTTTTTATTCATGCAACGATAATGAACCTACTCTTTTACATATTCTTCTACTTTGCAGTTGTTTGAGGTTCAACTTGAAAATTCTGAAGTCCTCCTCCGCTATTCATCAGCTCTTGTTCAAGGAGCTACAAATGTATTCTGGTATGAGTTTTGCTTTTATTTTAGGATTTCATTGATTGCCAATGTCACTTCTCATTTGAGGCTTCTATTAAATTAGAAACTCAGGAAGCTAACTGTGTGCGCGCTTTCCAACTCATTCTAGTGCTGACCTTGCTACTACTTCAAGAGCACAATTCTTAATATCCTAGATATAGCAAGGGTCAAATGTGATTAAGTTCACTATACAGGGTCTTTCCTTTATGCAACAATCTTGAGGCCTTGTTGCTTTATGCACTCAGTAAAAGCCTTCCCCTTATGCAACCTGCCTGAGTTTCCTTGATTAATATTGAGACATTGATAGCTTTGCATACATTATCATCATGTTGGATCAACTTTAGCTTTTACATCATTATCATCAACTCTCTTTACCTTCTTGTGTTCTTCATGCCTAAGTTAATATATATACACCACTCAGAGATTTACTCCGTTGATGCACATAAAATAGACTGCTTAATATTTCTGTCAAACTGTATCGTAGTGTCAGACGGAGGTTTTCTTTTATGTGTTTCACAGTGCATAAGTGAAGAAGAACAGGTCGGGGATGAGGTGTGGGGGTTATAGTAAAGTGTGTTAAGTAATTGGCTGACATATACTTCTGCAGGATTGACATCCAAACAAACACAAGGCGTTTCCAGAGTCTTTTTCAGGTAAAATACCCCTGAATTGATTTTTATTTTTGAAGTATTTGGAGTGAAGTGTAGCACTGGTGCTTTCTTTTGTTGCTTTTAGATCGATGGAAGTAAATGGTGACAATTGATTATGTGGATGTGTGTTACAGTATCTGCTTGAGGAAGTTGCCCTTGTTCCAGATCGATTAAAGAAGATCCCTTTGCAGGTCTGGCGTTTGCCCCTTCTGATTTACCTGTGTGCCAAAGCAAGTCTAATTTTAGTGGGTGTGTCCTAACATCATTCGCTGTCTTCATCTTGTTAGGCCCAAAGAGATTTATTTCTCCTCCTTTCAAGGTTCATATTCTTGTATAACCTAGGTAAGTTGATCTTAGCTGTAACCTTGCATACAAGTTGAGATTACATGCTTATGTTGAATCTATTTGCAGCTGACAGGCTAGGAAGTTTTTTAAGGCAGTTTCCTGATTTTCCAAATGCTTTCTTGATTGGTGGTCCAGCAGATATATTTGTAACTGAACTAGCTGATCAGGTAAGAGAACAGGATCTTCAACATCCCCAGTATTTTCCTTCATTTTCCCTGTGTATCTTCTCATTTACACTTCTGATTTCAGCTTCAAAAACTAAAAGTGGAGCCAGTATTGTTGCATTACCTCTCCCAATTGAAAGTCCTTCAAGGTAAAGCTAGTTCTAGCTAAAATGTCTGCAATAGTGCGGGTTTTCCAAAATGTTTGGAGTTACAATACAATGACATCTCTGCAGGATTAGAGTTGAGAATGGCTACCAGTACAAGATTGAAAACTTGCTTGTATAGCTTCACGTCACCAGGTGCTCCCATGTACCCAACAAGAGCTGTTCGCCATGCAGCATGGGATGCATTAGATTTGCTATATCCTGTGAGTAATCTTTGTATTATTGGAATAGACTTATGATTTGATATCATTTCAAACCAAAATATTCGATGAAGTATACTTCTCTCGTACTTCAGACATTTTATGGATTAATAAAGATGTATTTATTTGTCATAAAATTCTTGGTGTGTGGCAAAGTAGCCTGATGCACAATGTACCTAACAAGCAGATAAAGAATTACAGAACAATAATGAACAGGGGCGGAGCTAAGGACACTAGGGGATTCAATTGAGTCCTACACTGTGCAAAGAGGTCAACGACAAATTTTTTGCATATATATAAATTGTTGGATCCCCTTGACATAAGGAGTGATTCTAGTGTAGTGCTGAAGGTAGTTCAAAAATTACTGTTAGTTACACGTTGAAATCCTTAGTGTAGCATTCTTGCTTCTTTTTTTCGTTTTTGAGTTCCGTTGGTGAAGTCCAGATTAGAAGTAGATAAACCTACTCTGTGGTTGACCCTGGTGATATTTTATAAGCGGATGGCATGAAAAAGATGACTAGTTAGAAAAGTTGTTTCAATTATTTTGCCAGTGCCATGGTAAATGTTGAATGAAATTCATTTTGAACATGGAAGCATATGACAGCTGTTAGAGAACATTGGGAAGATTTATCCCAATGCTCCTATTTTTAGTCATGTTATGTTTTATTAATAACATGTGTTAATGTGTTGTTTCAGGTGGGACGATACCCTCGACATATCATAAGTCTCTTTTTCCGCTTGCTGTATCCTTGGTATTGGCCTTCTTCATTTTGGAATTTTATAAAGTCTTGCATACTGGCTATATTTTATTCTCTTTTGAGGTTAATATTTTCAAGTTGGGATAAAGTGAGGAGAACAAAGGAGCAATGATGTCGCACCAATTGTTCTACATCTAGCTGGTGTGGAGTAGTGTTGTGTTGTATGTTTTTTAACCAGAAATTAGGTCATTGATGTATCAAAGCTTTTTTCCTGCATGTAATTAGGACGTTTGGGGATTATTGTTTTCAATGGTGACGATGGTGTAAATTTACGGAAGTCATGATTATTCTCTATTTCCCTACTGTAGCGGATATGCTACTTCCCTGCAATACTGGTTTGTTCTCAGTTTAGCTGGCTCAACTCATACGTGCACAGAGAACAGCGGAATATTTGTCCATTGTTAAATTTGGATGAATAACTCGAGATGAAAGCCCAAAAGAACGAAATGACCTACATACGTCAATAAGATGATCCAAAGTATTTTCAGAAGTACTCTTTTGGTTGTTGATTGGTTTTGGAATTGTAAAAGCATTCTGCCTTCTCATATTTTGCAGCATTGCAAGTGCACTAACTCGCACATTGTGCCTTTTTCTTTTAAATGAATCAGGTAAAGAAGGAAAATTCAAGTCAAGACAATTTTAACGCAAACATAAAATTGCATTAATTTTCATAATAAAGGATCAGAAGTAGATGTAGCGGCGATATTATTACTAGGTGTGGATTCGCAGAAAAATCATCATATAGATTCACTAGAAGCCCATTGCCAAATACTGGGAACCTTACATAATGTGCAAGTTTTTTACCCTCCCAAGGTGAAGGTAATGACCGAAAGAATGCACTGCAATTGCAAGAAAGATAAAAATATTCCTCGTAAATTACTACCTTCCTAAATATGGACTAGACCCGCAACTAAAAACAGAAAGAAAGAAACTTCATTGTTCCTTAATCTGTTCCAGATTGTTGTTTGGACACGCTGCAAACAGCTTCGATAAAAGGCAATCGAAAACAAAGTACAAACGGCTCCAGAAACATGGTTGTGCGAGCTACAAACACCATTACAAGAGATCCATTGATGACCATCAGCCACCTTTCATATCTCAGCATATATATTTCAGGCTTTTTAAGGGAGTCAATATGCCCTCTTTAGCACCACAGCCATTCACAAGGAAGTATCAGTTGACACATCATCCAGCAAGATAATCAGCATATCTACAGGGCGCCTAATATACATTGCCCGTGCAGAACCTAGTTGCAACTCCGAGCAAGACCATAACAGTGAGAAGAAACCAAGAAAATTTGATTTTTGAATCAAGACATAGCAGAATGCATATTCATCTCAATGATCCAAGTTTCTAATCATTGAATTTAAATTACCAACAGCCTAACTAATTTGAACTTGAAGAGATTGCAAGAGAAGCACTTTTGGGAAGCACATAAAGATCTAAATACACATAACCGAGATGCAAAGACAGCGAACTCGAGCAATTCTACAGTACAGGGCATAAGCTCCACAATGGAAATGCAGAAAGTCCACCTCACTCAAACATCATGTTCACAGAAAGAGGACGAAGCCCTCATTCTCCTATGACATCAACATATCATCCACAAAATGAGCAGTCTGCGGCACCCGAGAACACCACCATTCAGCTTACTCATCCCATATATTTGCAACAAGACATAATCATTCAAAGGATTCAGCTTAGTCACCCAATGTTTCCAACCTACCTGTTCCTAATGCAACAGTTTTTTAAGAGCGTTATAAACATGTTATAAAAGGTAGAAATATATATTTGCAATAAGTAAGAAAAAATCATCAGGGGAGGCAGTTCTAGTCAGGGGAGGCAGCTTTAGTCACTCAAAACTGATCCCACTTACCTGCTTCCTAAGTCAACAGTTTGTAGAACTCATTATCAACATGGATAAAATTAAGTCGACACTTGCAGCAAAACTGCAAAGTGCACAAGGACTGCAATTTTGAAACCAGTGGAGAAGAACAAAGCGACAAAAACTACCTCACGATTGACGCCCAAATTATTGACTACAAGAAGCACTTGCAGGACTGCAAGACACAGGGCAGCCACCACCTTCAGCTGGCGTCTGCCACCATCGAGGCAAAGCTTTGTCGTGGGATTGTCAAGGATAAGCATTTCCACTCTAATCGTCCACCTCTTAAATAAACTAAAGAGTTGGTAGAATACACAAATCACTCCACCCAAGCACAAATCCAAATCAAGGGAACAAATAAAGAAGAAGCTCAATTCCCATACAGCAAATGTTCAAATCTTCCTATTAAGTACTTTCTTTCTTGCAACTTGAAAAGAGAAGAACACTAAAGTACAGAAAGTCTGGCTCCACTACGCACTGGATGTAGAGGCAAACATTGCTACCGGACCCATCAGTTTGTCTGCATTGCTTCTGAATGATACTTCATCAGATCAGCATCTAGATCTTCTGCAGATACCTTTTCTCCACGATCTCCTCTTCCCCGTCCTCTGCTGCCTCCTCGAAATCCGCGACCTCGTCCTCTACCACCGCGTGACCTCCCGAAGCCACCACCTCTTGCTTGACCACTGTTTTACCACAAATGAATTATGATTAGAATGCATTGAATAGAAACTAATTCCATATATTCATTATCCAATTATTAATACAGCTACGTTAAACAGCATCAAAAGAGAGGAAGAAACCAAATGAAAAACTCCATTACAGATTTAAAACAAACAATACTAAAACTAGAGATCAAGTTATTCAAGAAAAAATTGTACGTCATTGAAGCTAAATTCACTTACAATAGCTGTCATCTGATCATCCAATCAGCCGAGTAAGTACTAATAGTTATAAGCATATGATTCATTTAATCAAGTAAGGAAAGTGGGTGGGGCCTAAACCAGAGAGAGGAACTCTTAAGTTTTCCAAACCAAAGCCATCACATTGGCCCATCAGCATAGTAAGCCTCCAACAGTAATTCCAATAGATCTTTTATAACCTCACTTCAAGGAGATTATGCTCTCAAGTGCAACAATTTCGATTCTTCACCAACTTCCACGTTGCATGATGACTTTGTTTGGGTAACAACTTTCGTCAAATAAACAATTATGTACTTTAACATTCCTCAGGAAAGGTAAGGTACTTAGGTCACGCTTCAAGGAGCCGAACATTTAATTTGTTGATTGTGCTAATACCAAAAATAAAGACTTACCAAATTAAACACCTGTCAAATACTTTCCAGACTGTCCCTTATGGGCACATCCAATTGAAAAAAGAAATACTTCAAATACTCAATACACTAGACGGTCGAAGCTAACACAGAAGTTAATGGAGCAACGAACTAAAAGAAGAAGTCTTAGTATGAGTTTTAAAGAAAAAAATCTTGAGGTTTATGATAGAAATCCCAATAAGTACGAAATGATTCTCCATATCAGTTTCTATTTCAAGTAATCAAAATCTACTTCATGCACTCAAAACTACGTGTGTCGTTAAACACAAATCTTCTTGAATTAATTTACTGAATGTCCATAATGTAAAAAAAAAACAAGAAGCGAAGGGAAAGAAAAGAAAGACAGCATGCCTGGTATACAAGATAGAGGAAAGACATAATGAGACAATGTATTCTCTTGGGCCCATAAATTTTCTCCTCGAAATAACTGTTGTCCCCATACTCGTCTAAACTTTGAAAGGTTTCTAAAAAAGCTTACTAACTCCCACTTTATACTCAATTTTCTCCTTTCCTACAGCAAAGTAAAGCTTACATTCCCCGATAACTTGGCATGATAGTTGTTTCGATAAGATACCTCTGTATGATCTACCCACAAGATCAACTCCAATTTAAGTGTCTAACACCGACCTCCCATTTATCATTTTTCCCTAATTCATTGTCTTGTTTCGCTTCAACTGAAGTTGACTCAGACAAACTAGCTAATTTCTCCACTTTGTTCATACATACATGAATTTTTTATACCGCTGAACTACAATTACCAGTCTTCTCAAATTGTTTGAAAACTTGATGCTAGAACTAGCACCCAGAAAAAATGAACAAAATTGTGCTCCAAAATCAAATATATACACTTCTTCCATGACCTTTCTAAGGAGTGGGTGAAGAGGCCCGCAAGTGCATAAAAGGAATTTCCACACGTGAAGCAACCAGCACTCACTTAGAGTCAATCTTATCAAAGCCTATTTTCATTTATCATCAAAGAGCTAAATAGGAAAGCTCAGAAAACCAATTTAACAACGTCCTAGTGAATAACAGATCATACCTTCTGGGACCTCCATTAGCGTCTCCAAAACCAAAAGTACCATTGAAAGCAGGGGCAACAGGAGTGGCAATGTTGGTCCCAACAATTTCAATCTTCATTGGCTTCCCATCAAGCTGCACGTTGTTGTACCTCTTAACGGCAGCTAGTGCATCTTGTCTACGTGAGAAGACCACCTCTGCCGTTCCCTGAAGAAGCAGTTCCATTAATCTCAGCCGAACCACATTGTTTTCTTTTAAAGTGCATAGTCTAGGTTAATAGAATACCTTTGATCTCCCGCTCCTATCATAATGTATAGCATAGCGTTTCAGGTCACCAGCTTCTGAGAAGAGCTCCTGCAATTCAGCACATAAATCTTTACAAGCTAAAATAGGTGGCCAATCAATAAACCTCCAAAGAGATTGCAAACACTACTTCCAAAAATTATTAATCTTTTATGCATAAACCGATTCAAGCACAAACTACAAATTTCATTGGAAACAAGCATAGTTAAGGCAGAAGAGTTAGCAAAAATACAGACAGCTCAATCTAGCCTGTGAGGGCATGTCCACTTTCAATTCAATGTCTTTCTTAACCTAGTCAAAGCTTAACAGGCAACTCTATCCTCAGCTACATCTCCAGTAGTTTCATGATCTCCTTTTTCACTTAAATTTGTGGTACTCCTTTTTTCCTTCTTTTTTTTTTTTTTTGCTTATTTACCTCCTCACTTGATTAACAATGATATCATGTCATCTCCCTTCATCTTACTATTATCCCGAGAACAATTGCATCACAAATAATGAATACAAGCAAACAGTTGCAAACGAAAGGTCAAAACTTTGGCTAAAGCTCGAGAGATATTTAACTGTGCAACTTAAAAATCAAAAGAACCCACATAAAGGACATCAAAATTAACTAGTACGCATCAATCCCAAAATACTCATCCCGATAAATCTCCAAACAAAGAACATAATAAAAAACAAAAACGAGCAAGAGAGGGGGAAAAAAGCTACCTTGATATCCTCATTTGAGACTCCGTAATCGAGATTGGAGATGTAGAGCTTTGTCCCAGTCGATATGGAAGATGCCGCCTGACCACCACCGGCTTGTCCAAAGGGGAAAGCTTGATCTGCCGCCGCGAACATATCATGATTCCACGCCGCTTCAGGAGCCTGAACCGCATCAACTTTTTTGGATCAGATACAATAATTTATCCAGGTTCAAAATCCGAAAAAAATTCCTATCGCTGACGAGATTTGAAGGGAGAGACAGAGACGGAACCGAAGAAAAGCCAAAAATTTTGCAATTAGATCTTTAAAAAAAATCGACCTTGGCGGTGGAATAAGGTGCAGCTCTATTAGCAGAACGATTGGGGAATCGGCGAGCAGGACCAGGACCAGGACCGGAGGCGCCGCCACGACCTCTGCCGCGAGGTTTACCTCCGGTACCGGTTTTATTCTTCTTGATGAGATCGTCTAAACTCATGTTCAAAGCTGCCTCTGCCATTTTGTAATTTTATGTATTTGCGTCTCTGTGTGTCTCTATTTTGGGAAAGAGACTGTAGAAATTGAAGGAGAAAGAGGAAAGGTTAGGGTTTGAGGGAAGAGAAGAAAATGCCTCTACGAAATTTTAACTCCTCCTTTTACGCGGTCCGATTCGTTTTGAATATACATATTTAGAGCTCCCAAAGACAAAGGTGTCGTGGTGTAGTTGGTTATCACGTCAGTCTAACACACTGAAGGTCTCCGGTTCGAGTCCGGGCGACGCCATCTTAATTTTTGCTTTTCGTTACTTAATGATTTTTGACCAGATTTTATTACTGAAACAAAGTATTTTGACCCTCGCCCTTGCTGGTGGAATAAACATTTATCTTTTTTCTCTATTGATATTTATACTAATATGATATCCAAATTTTTGGTCTTGACCTGAAATGCATAGCTAAATAGCAAAGTTACATATGCATTGTGCTTTTGCTTTATGGTGTTCTGAATGATCGCTCACATAATATGAGTTGATGCACCTCGTCGATCCTAATTCTTTTATGAACATGATAGATGTGTTTGTTCAAACATTAAAATTGTCAATGTGATAAGAGGGACGAAAGGGCAACAATTAAAAGGGCCCAACCGGGTTCGAACCGGTGACCTCTTGATCTGCAGTCAAATGCTCTACCACTGAGCTATGGACCCCTAGTTGCTGTGTTCTCTTACCAGTTGTTTTTTATAGTATCTTTTTCTACCGCAACCTCAAACAACAAAATAAAGAGAATAAACGTTTCCTAAATCCTAGTACCCCCAAACCCTGCTTAACCAATAAATACTTCGCAATTTTTTTTAATCATGGGAACGTGAATTCAAATAGAAAACCATTACATGCTAGATCAATTTGCCATATTTGACTCGCCGGTCGACTTTATAGCGAACCTGGACCTGCCTAGCTGACAGCTAGGATATTACATATATAATTGCGCTTGCCATTACTTAGACCTCATTTGTTTGTTTTTTTAAATTAAGACGTTTGAATCTGAATATACATCTGAATATCAAGATGTGTATTAAGATTAAGATATCTGAATCTGAATACATATCTGAATATTAAAATGTGTATGAAGATCTGAATACTATTTGATTAGGACTGTTTAATTTGTAACATCTGAATATACAAAATTTATCTTTATTTGAAAATTAATTAACACAAAATTCAAATAAAATACTAATTTATCTAATATTCTATCAATAATTTTTTTAAAGTATGATAGTTGCTGGTGGTGATGGATAATGGTGGTTCTTGTAAATGCCGACTAAAGGCAGTGGTTGGTGATAATTTTGGTTGATGGTGGTGGTTCAGGGTAGTAGCTAGCGGTGATTGGTAATGGTGGCGATTATTATTGAGAATAGTGGTGGTGGGTGGTGGTGGGTGGTGATAGTTAATAATGACGAGTAGCGGTGGTAGTTATGATTGAGGAAGGTGGCAGTGGGTGGTGGTAGTTTATAATGATGGGTAGTGCAAGCTATGGTTGTTTGATGGTGATGGGTGGCTATTTGTGATAGTTGAGGTGGATGAGCGTTGGTGTGCTTGAGAATGATGGTAGTGGTAATGGTGGGTGATGGTAGTCGATAATGGTGGTAATTATGATTGAGGATGATGGTGGTGGTGGTGGTGGTGGTAGTTGATAATGGTAGGCGGTGGCGACAGTTAATAATGAGAATGGATGATAGCATCTTAATGAAATTAAGTCTCTATTATAAATATTATAAATATTAATCATACAGATTTATTCAGACTCATTAAGTAGTTGTGAAGTAAAAAAAACAACACAATTATTAAGATCTGAATAATTCAGATTCAGACTTGAAAAACAAACGCATTTAATATCTAAGACCTGAATAATTAAGATTCAGACTTGCATTAAGTGCAAACAACTGAAGCCTTAGAAACTTTAAGCCCCTATTAGAGTAAGGCAATGCCCTCGAAACTAGATTCACTCATTCTTGTCTCCAGTAATTAACATATTCCAGAGCAGTCCGGTGATTAGCCAGACCAATTCAATACTCCCTTTCATCAAATTCTCACAAGCCTAAGGTTCCTAACTTCCAATCATGTATGCAGGACACATTTAAGACCTGCTAATACTAAAGGCAAGGGGATCTACATCTACTTGAGACGCCTTTTTCCATGTAAACCAGCAAGTATGTTCTCCCTCCTCGGACATCAACTGGAAACTTTGCAAGCCCTTCGGAGCAACAAAAGCTTCACAGAAAGAAAAACATACTACAAACATGATTGTAGCCACTTATGGATTACCAAGTCAGGTTCTGCCAGTTGACGAGCGAGGCCTAGTGAGATCCAGCCGTCCACTCCCTTCTCCATGGCTCACCATAAACCCTGAAAACGCAAGCAATGAATGAGAAAGAAACACAAAGAACTGAATCATACATATGTTTCAAACATGCGATTGAAACTGATAGAAAAGACTATTTTGGAGATGGATGTTTCATTCTTTGGACTCCTCCAATTGCTTAAGTAATATCACCCCGTCTTTTCTATCAGTTTCAAAGATTTAGCCAAGATCCGATATGTTGTTACATTGGTTAGTTGTTAAAGATATTATCAGTACACTACAAAAGTAGAGAATAAGATAATCATGCAAAAGTTATTAACCAATTCAGATAACAAACACTTTTAATTACGTTGAAAGAAAGGAACAAAAGAAGTTAAAGCTTTTCCTAAGAATTTCCTTCAAGTTACTCTAACTTGAAAGTTAATGCTTCCTAAGTTGCAAATAATTGAAAAGACTCGCTGACCTTTGAACAGAGGTCCAAAGCAAGGATCAAGTAACTCATATTCTCAGGTCAACATTTTATTTTAATTTGGAGTAAAGACAGAAGATCCTCAAAGCAGTTAATTAGCATTTCACTCAACAAGTGTCAAAGGAAGACCATGAGGATGCAACTGCAGTATATGGAACACAAATAGGAGCACCCAAGAAACACAAAGCCAACAGTCATAATGGAAACCCTGTATACTGTCCTGTTAGATATTGCATCTAGAATAGCATTAGCAGCTGTTTCCTTTGGTCTATAAAATAACAAGACTTACAGAGCTCAGCCCATTGGCAAAAAACCAACTTCTTTTTTGTTGGATATATCATCTGTAGGCTGCTCATTTGCAACAAAACTACAGGAGAGGTCTTACATAGATTACAGATATAATTGACAAAATCATTTCATTAGGTCCTTATTCCTAAAGAAATTATAGCAAGACGGTCAATAAAAACGAACAGAACAAGCTACGTCTCTCCCAGGAAAAGAAAAGAAACAGAAAAGAGGGGATGACCAGTGGCTGATCCACAAGGAGTCTTTTGGGTGCTTAAGCACCCATTGTCTTTGGCCAAACTTAATAGATTTATCACTAAATTCATTTTTTTCTCTTCTTCTATTTTTACCAGTGAGCACCCATGACTTTGAATCTGGATCCGCCATTGGGAACGACACAAGCATTATAAACAAGTTATAATCAAATGAATGCATGGGAAACCAAAAAAAGGAAATGCGCCAGCATTAGGGTTTATTTTATGTATTCAAGAACTGCAAACTCCCAGAAAATATAAACTTAACAACAAAATCCAAACAAGAACTAGATTAACAGGCCAGGCGCCTAGACTTATTGGTTATTGCCTTGTTTTTGCACTTTTATTCGCATTTACTATTGAGCAAGTACATGTGTGGGTTCTAAGAAAGACAACTTAGGTAGAATTTGCAGAGAAAAAATCAACCACCACACTGCCATTACATAATATATCAATTCAACAGAACCTAATCAAAAGGACGTGTACCAATAACAATGTGATAAAGCAGCATCACTAGATACCACAAAGAAACAAATGAATATTCAAAGTCTCAACCTTGACACTTGCTGGTTCCTATATCCTACAATATCGTAAAAGTGAATTAAAGCATCAACGGCTTACCCTGACTACCGAACAGTGCTTTTGCCTTTTCCTTGAGCAGAAAGAACAAGGCTGAAGTTGCTGAACTTAACTGCGACACATCTATTCAATGAAATAAAACGGGCAGAGAATCCAGATCACAGCCCAAGTACAAAGGAAATGAACTACTATATGAATCATGAGTGAAAGGATTCCTATCATTTAGCCTTGACGCATAAAAGACTAGAACATAGAGAAGAAAAGGTAATGTACAAACAGTTAACAGCGAACAAAGCATACAAATATAGTGGGGTAGTTCCAGCATGACAAGGTTCGTTCATTAAGTATGCTCCAGAAAAGTTCGAACCTGCAGTGCAGAATTGTAAAACAACTTAACAAGTTCATGAAACAAATTCAGAATAGGATTTCATCTATTTGACAATCTCTGTCTACTATCAAATCCCCTAATATCTAGAGGAATTTCAAACACATTGCTTTCATAATGATTAAAAGCATTCAGTTCCAGAATCAACAAGCAACAAAAACAAGCCTCCACCATCAATATCAACCTTAATAATCATATAACCATCTACAAAGATAACTACAATACAACCTCAATAATCCAAAATAGCAGTCCATAACTAACTTTTATTGTATATGTTAACACATTCCTCTTGTCATTCCAGCAACCTCAAAGTATCTTTCTCTTAGACCTTCCCTGGAGACGAACAAAATTCAATTATTGAGTGCTACTTAAGACATCTTGTGTGGTAAAAATACTAGATATCTAAACAAAAATACACCAATGCTGATATCATTTGTGAATTAACAAATGATTACAACGTAATAACAAATAATTTTAGAACTCAATTTCAATTGACAGATTAGAAAGGATGTAACAAGCAATATCCCAAAAGTAGATTTGTTCATTCACTTAGCAACAGCAGTTTAGTTACAATATAGAAAATCAGAAATCAAAAGAAAGAAGGAAAACTAGTTTCCCAAATTTCCCAGATAACCCTAAGCCTAATTCCCCAAATAACCCTAAATTCCAAAGTTTTCCAACATGACCTAAAAACTTAAGAACTGGTAAACTTAGTCACAGCCTTGGTTCCTTCAGAAACAGCATGCTTAGCCAATTCACCGGGCAGCACCAATCTGACCGCTGTCTGAATTTCCCTGGAAGTAATAGTCGGCTTCTTGTTATACCTAGCAAGTCTAGAAGATTCCTGAGCCAATTTCTCAAAAATATCATTGATAAAACTGTTCATAATCCCCATAGCCTTGCTCGAGATCCCGATGTCTGGATGAACTTGCTTGAGCACCTTAAAGATATAGATCTTGTAGGTTTCAACACTCTTTTTGGCCTTCTTTTTCTTCTTGTCTGCACCACTGGCGCCGTCCTTCGCCGGAAGCTTCTTCCCGGCCTTTGGCTTTTTCTCCGCCGGAGCTTTCTCCTCGGCCGGCTTCTTCTCGGCGGGCTTCTTCTCTGCCTTAGGAGCCATTGAAAATTGTAAAGAAGGAAGAGTAAAATTTAGAGATTTGTTATAGAGAAGCAAAACGTACTGCGATGATGAAAATGTGAAATGAGCGTTTGGTATTTATAGATTGTTAATGTTTGTTTTAATTGGAGAATAGAGAGTGGCGTGGATTGATGAACTGGAGGGATTAGAATCGTTGATTGGCGAAGTACTTGAAAATGAGATCGACGGTTGATAGAGGATGCGTGAAAAGTAGGAAATGTGTACAGGTTATTGCTTTAGAAGTACACGTGGGTATCTATTATTTGTTTTAAGGTAGTGCCATGGATCGATGACCTGGACTCCGAAAAAGATTAGAAAAAAGTGACTGCGGATGAGATTATCCGAATCTAATTTGGAAGTTTTGGCTCCAATTCAAGCTGTAAATTTGTTATTGTAATGGCCAAAAATAGTATGAGCCAAAATTTATGAGGCTCCGTAACACATGTTGGACAAGGGAAAATCAAATTTCTGTCTGATTTCTCGGCAGGTACTAATATTACAGATTGATGTATTTCAATTAAAATATCTGACGTAGCAAAGC
This sequence comes from Nicotiana knightiana, assembly GCA_005239525.1. Classification (NCBI taxonomy): domain Eukaryota; kingdom Viridiplantae; phylum Streptophyta; class Magnoliopsida; order Solanales; family Solanaceae; genus Nicotiana; species Nicotiana knightiana. Next base: position 154,217 of record ML416839.1, on the reverse strand, counting down.
CTCGGGTAAAAATAGCACTAGGGCCAGTTATTTTACTTAAAATTAAAAAAAAAAAATTGAAATACGGACCTGAGGATGCTTCTAGCCTTCAAAGAAAAGCAATTGATCGAAGAAAGGACAATTTGCCTTCTAACCCGAGGTTCAGTAGTATCTCACTGATGGCTCGGGCCCCCGGAAGGAGGCCTTCTTCGCCTTCCACCTAAGCTGCGCAGGAAAGGCTCAAAGCCAACCCCAGGGAACACTGAAGTTTCATAGAGATTTTTGAAATCAAAAATGAATATTTGTGAACAATGTGGATATCATTTAAAAACAAGTAGTTCAGATCCAAGATGATGTCGAAGTAAAGGATCGTCAACAAGGGCGTTCTAGTGCGTTAGATTCTTATTCAAGACTTGTATCATTTGATGATGTCATATGTCTTTGTCTTTTCAGACTGTCTTTTGTGTGCTATTCCTTACGTCCTGAGAAAGAACCTCCACTTGGATTCATTTCAAGTCTCAAGTTTTTGTTTATAATTCTCGTATACGAAGATCGAACGAGAGCTTTGATGCAATTTAAAGAGCCCCACCCATGAGTAAATATTTCATAGTAGCCTCATTAGACTATACGTCTTTCTTGGTATATCCAGATAATAGGCAAGAGCATTGTTGCTCCCAAACGCACACGCAAGTATACGTGGTCGACAAGTAATATAGGATTGTAAGTCCAGATATCGTACCCACAGGGACTTGTGATTAACTATCAACTAAATTAAATCTAAATAATTAATCTATTCAATTGATTCCTAAAGTATGAATATTTAATTACAACTAATCTAGAGTACAAATTAAGAGATTAAAGAAAACAAGTTTGCAATATTAGAGACGATATTCTAGAGCTATGGGTTGGCTAACAATCCCGTTGAGTCTTTCACTTAAATTGTCTAATTAATTTATTTGGTTTATTGGTTGATAGGGTTAATATTACTCGTAGCCTTCTCCCGAATTACTACTCGTCTATTCAAGCTAACCTAACACCTATATTCCTATGGAATGAGGATTAACAAGAACGTATTAATAATTCATGTATAGTAACCAAGCAAGGCGATTAGGTATATTCATATCCTAACCGCAAATTCGCTCCCCTTAAGAGTTAAGATCTTGCTATACTCAATCTTATTTGCAATCTAAAATTCCCTCTCCCGAGTTCAATCCTAGACGCGTAGATAGTATTCAATTGGTGATCAAGCAATCAAATAATTAAGCGCAAGATTGAATAAATAAATCAATATGATAAAATAATAAGAGCAATTCGAGTTTCAAACTACAACGTTCATGTAGCACCCAAAACTCTAGAACTAATAAACTATGAGATTAAAAGAAGAGAAGAGAAGAAAAACTAGTTAGAAGCCTCCTCCAAGCGTGGTGTATGTTCTTCCACGTGAATTCCCCTCCAAAGTATGTTAGATCCACTCCAAATTAGTTTCAGGACCCCTTTTATACGCGTTGGGGTCGTGCATGACCGAAATAACCTTATCCCGAACGAAATAGAAAAACCACCACAATACAGCGTCCAGGTCAGCGCTAAGCGCTGGTCCTGGCGCTAAAACCAGTATGTTTTGCCTATTCAATTCCTTTGCTTCGTTTCTTTCAGCAATTGTATTCTATTATGTTTCTTTTTTCTTGTATTCCACTCGGGGGTACAAAACCCAAAGGGTTTCCCCTTTTTATTATTAATTTAATTTTCTTTTTTTTCCGCGTTTTATCTAATTTTGCTCCAAATCTCTCGATCTTCACACCGTATTATTCCTACACAGTTAAAATATAATATTAAGCACAAAATAATATAACTAATACTCAATGACGATTAAAAGTACTAGAACATGAGGCAACAACGAGAAAATATATGTTTTTTTTACCTAAGATCAAGCATAAACTGAAACATTCTGGCGCTACAAAGATAGTTATTAAATCTTTAGCACCACATAAAAACATTCCCCCTGTAATACTCTTAACCAACGGGGAGTCATCCTATATTACTCCTAGATTATTCTAGCAAATAGCAGAATCGTGGCTAGGGAACTATACTAGCGACCAACCTAATTTATTGTAGAAATTTTCGCGATCTATGATTAGACCATGCAAACTATGTTACAATCATATCCGAAAAATGAGAAATCAATCAAAATGGACCTGAACTGAATCATGACTATATAAGCTATTATGATATTGAGAAATTTAATATAGATTTAAAGTAGGTATTGTTTTTTTTCTTTCAAAAATAATAAAGAAAAAATCATGGTAATCATTCGAGTTGACGAAATTAGTAATATTATCCGTTTTTCATTTGTTGTTACTTTGGTTTGTTCAGTTGCAATATTCGTTGCTAGTATCATATCCTCGTTTCAGTTGTGAAAGTAGTATTTTCTTTCAAAGAACAAAATATCTTGAGATAGTCGAATCTATATGGTTGGAATCAAGGGCAGAGCCACAATATTGGTTCTGAGTTCGGTCGAACCCAGTAGCTTTTATTCAAACTCTATATTTTGTATTAAGAAATCCAATAAATATTTATAATTACTTAATTTAGAATTAAATAACTTAAAAGAATTGAAATCTCGAACTCATAAGGTTCAAATCCTAACTCCGCCTCTGGTTAGAATACGTGGCTGCATTTTCTAACGTGAATTTGATTCACAAACTCAATAATGCGCATCTTTTTTTAGTAGTTAGCATTAACGATGTCACGGTCTTTAAAGTTTATTATACGTACATTTCTCTACTTGAGATGTCGTTTTTAATGAATAATATGGTTTTCATATTTGCACCGGTGATTTCTTCTCATTTTCAGTTGTAGCTTGATGTAATTCACCTGTGTATATAGTTACCGATGAAAATATAGATGTAATATACGCATCGTCGACCTTGTCTTCATCTTCTTGTCTTTTAGCTCCTTATCTATTTCGTGTGTTCTTCAGCTCCATGATGATTTGTTGTAAAACATGGGAAAATATGTTGTGCTTTTATGTTTATTTTGAAATAATTATATAATTAACTTATATCCATGAATTACAGTGCATTTTTAGCACTAAGTGTCTAATAAAAAATGACATATTGGTACATGCTATTGCGTTTTTAGTTTTAGTAGGCGTATGGGCATAAGAATTGTAAAATTCCAAAAATTAGTGGAAAAAAAATTTCCAAGTAAAAACGGTATTTGAAATTTAGAGTTGTGTTTAGGCATAAAATTCAGTTTGGGTTGTTTTTCAAGTTTTGTGAGTGATTTAAGCGAAAATTTTGAAAAATGACTTTTTGGAGGTTTTTAAATTTTTGAAAATTTTCAAAATGCATCTTCAAGTGAAAATTAGAAATTTTATGAACAAACATTGCTTTCGAAAAAAAGTGAAGTTATTTTGGAAAGAAGGAAAAAAAATTATGTCCAAACGGGCTCTTTAATTTCTTCTTCTTCATGGATTTTTCATGCGCTTTAGGAAGGTGTTTCAATTCATTTGTTGTGCCAATTTTAAGGGGATGGTCGGTTGGTAACATAAGAGATAACAATTTCAGGATAAAATGTTGAATCGCTATAAAATGTTGAATCACTTTATTTCGTATTTGATTGTATTTCTGCATCATGTATTAATAGTTCCAAGATTAGTTATACCACAATTATCGTATTATTCCTATTCCACAATGAGTAGGATAATAATTTGAATATTAATTACGGGATACAACATTAGTCCCCAAATAAATTGTAGTGGGCGATATGAATCCTCATTCCTTTTATTAAGTTCAACTCACACCATCATCACTAACGAAATACAATAAAAGTGCAAGCATACATATGTAAATATGTGTTGTATGTGAATATAGTAATAGTAATGATGAAAATAATAAGTTCGAGTTGAGAGTATTTTAAGTCACTCCTCAAGAAATCAATTAAAAGAGAGAAACTCCTAACTATCACTAGAAAAGCTCCTAACATACTGTCGGAACCACCGGATCCAAACAACATGGAGGAAGACATCCCCAAAATTCACTCTTATAAAGAAATGCTTCTTGATAAGCAAATCACCTCACAATCAAATTAATTCAATGTATCTTCAAGTGAAAATTGGAAATTTTATGAACAAACATTGCTTTCAAAAAAAGTGAAGTTATTTCGGAAAGAAGGGAAAAAAAAATTATGTCCAAACGGGCTCTTCAATTTCTTCTTCTTCTTCATGGGTTTTTCATGCGCTTTAGGAAGGTGTTTCAATTCATTTGTCGTGCCAATTTTAAGGGGATGGTCGGTTGGTAACATAAGAGATAACAATTTCAGGATAAAATGTTGAATCGCTATAAAATGTTGAATCACTTTATTTCGTATTTATTTGTGTTTCCGCATCATGTATTAATAGTTCCAAGATTAGTTATACCACAACTATCGTATTATTCCTATTCCACAATGAGTAGGATAATAATCTGAATATTAATTACGAGATACAACATTAGTCCCCAAATAAATTGTAGTGGGTGATATGAATTCTCATTCCTTTTATTAAGTTCAACTCACACCATCATCACTAACGAAATACAATAAAACTGCAAGCACATACATATGTAAATATGTGGTGTATGTGAATATAGTAATAGTAATGATGAAAATAATAAGTTTGAGTTGAGAGTATTTTAAGTCACTCATCAGGAAATCAATTAAAAAAGAGAGAAGCTCCTAACTCTCACTAGAAAAGCTCCTAACATACTGCCGGAACCACCGGATCCAAACAACATGGAGAAGGACCACAAACAATTGATTGTCTGCGAAGGGGAGAACATTCTATGTACAGGATATGGTAGACTAGGACACATCCTAAAAGGATGCACTCACAGACAAAAACCAACTCCACCATCACCCTCACAAGACAGACCTAGCTGCTCCAACTCAAAAGCTGATGCTGACAACGAGGAGGAATGGAAAATTATTTCCTTCCCAAGAAGACGCAAGCAAAGCCCGCCCGACAGCAAATCCGACCAAAAAAAACAAAGCAACCACTCAATCGGACGGCGTACATGTTCGGATGTTTGACACCATCTCCGGTAAGTTCCTTAATACTCAAACTTCCAGATACACTACAAAAACTAACCCAGTGCAAGACTCAAGCCCATACCAATGCTAAAAAAACACTACCCAACCACTGGAAAATCAAAACGGTCATGGACAACCCATAAGGGACAAGCCCAACACAAGAATGAAGAGAAAGGCGGGCCCAGAAGAACCGAAAAAAGTCCCTGTGTGGGGCAGGGACCTACTCCACAAGTCAAAAATCAAACAGCCCCCCTCCCTCCCGAAAAAAAAACACAATTTGGCCCACTCACAACCCAAAGTCAACCATCCAAAAGGGCCCAAAAGGGTGTCTAACAACCCATTAGACGGAGACCCACTTCCCATTAACTTCCTAGTTTTACCAATAATGATCCCTACTGCTCTGCACCACTCCTACAAACACACTTTATGCAAAATTCACTCCATGGAAACCCCAGATCAAGATCTTAAAAATAAAAACCGGCAATTGATTTAACATCATCAATCAATTCAACCCGATTTTCCCATAACCCAACAATCTGTGTATTAGATGCAGATACCGAAGTATCCACAATGAGAGACGATCCACCTCCAACAACAGCAAAAACTGTTGATTACCCCAATAACCCCCCATTTATTAACAACCCAAAAAAGGCAGACATAAAAACCCCAAAAAATGGAATCCCCTCCCAACCCCCCGTCATCCTGACTTTCGTTCCACCACCACCAGACCATGTGTCGGCGTCCTATCTGAAGATAGCCCTCCATGGCCAGGCACTGCGCTACAGTTTTCAGCTGGGAGACCAGCCCATATCCCTCATTATCCAAAACCTGGCTCATCTAGCCAAAGTAACTGCGGAGGCCCTAACAGGGGTTTGGCGATCTTTGGATCCCAACTTTTGTCGTCGATGGTGCTCCAAAGCAACCTTAATCCCATAAAGTAAACCACCGACTCACCCTCATTTCACAATATGATGCAACAAATCTTCAACTCAATCTTTTTCTTCTTAGATCCGGTAGTAACAGACCCATTTGTGAATCCCCAGCTCAAGATACTTCAACCTTGAACACATCAAGACCCTTCATCTTCAACACAGGAGAAACAGAGCCCCCATCCACTGGAGAATATCTCGAAGGAAATATCAAAAGCCTTGGACATCCTAAATAGCCACGACATTCCTACGGTGAAGGAATGGACACCATAGTACAGCCCATCGAGAACAGACTCTCTATGGCTAGAGGCAGTGCGAGCTATAGAGTTCAGTGTGGACCACATCGAGACATTGATTCTCCTATGTCCCAAGACTCTAGTGAGATGTGGCTTGAACCTGTCTTCTCACCAAATTCAAGGTGTACTGAAGCCTCTGTTGACGCTAACCCTAATGATGAGATCCCCGCCGTCGCAGAACATGGGACGAGATGTGATGCCACCCCAGTGAAGAGACAAGGCATCGACGAGAAATCCCCCCCAAACCCCCTATCCTTTAATGGATTTCATCATATGGAATGTTAGGTGGGGCAACAGTGCTGAGTTTAGGCGTCACTGCTCGGAGATGGTAAAAATGCACAAACCGGCCCTGCTGGTGCTGTTAGAAACAAAGATGGTGGATCACAAGAAGCTCACAGAGGAACTACAATATGACATGCATATCCAGTTCCCAGCAGTAGACCACTCAGGAGGCATAGTCATCATGTGGAAGGAATCCTCCCTCCAGGTAGATGAAGTAGCAGTAACACCACAAGGTATTCATGTTATGGTCAAGGTATTCCCCTCAAACCTCCCTTGGTTATTTTCCGCAATTTATGCTAGTAATTTTATAGAGGTTAGAAAGTCCCTATGGGACAACCTAATTGACATTTCCAAGAACTATAGTGGTAGTTGGTTTGTAGGTGGGGACTTCAATGAAGTTCTGAAAGCTAGGGACAAATTTGGGGGCAACCCCATAAACACAAGTAGGAGTAAATTTTTTTGGAATTGTGTTAATAACTGCCAACTTGTAGACCTAGGGTTCAGAGGTAGTAAATACACATGGTCTGACAAGTGATACAAAAACAGGTCTTGCCTCATCCTAGAAAGAATCGATAGGTGTTTTGCTAATAACCATTGGATAAAAGAATAACCCAAGGCAAACATTACTCACCTTGCAAGGACCTACTCTGACCACTGTCCTTTGCTTGTCAAGCTCAACGACAACACCCCTGTGGCCTCCACCAAGTCCTTTAGGTTCGAATCCATGTGGTGTAGCCACCCCATGTTCCATTCTTTCATCGGTGACTCCTTCTCATCTCATTCCACCCTCATCCCTTCCGCAACTAGATTCAGGGAGAATGTTACCAATTGGAACAAAAATACATTCGGCAACATTTTCCAAAGAAAGAGGATGCTACTTTCCAGGATAGCTATGATCCATAAATCCATTAGCTACCAAACTAACAACTTCCTCCAAACCCTTGAGAATACCCTTATATAAGAGCTCGATTATGTCCTAAAAATGAGGAAGATTTCTAGAAGTTGAAAGCCATGATCAACTGGCTCTCTGATGGTGAAGCCAACGCCAGATTCTTCCACACATCCACTCTTGACAGGAGAAGGAGAAACAAAATTCTATCCCTTAAGGATGATTCAGGGCACTGACAATATGAGCCTCAGGAAATAAAAGGCTCAATAACAAAATTCTTCCAAGAGAGCTACTCCACTTCCCTCTCTCGATCCCAAAGGAACATCTCCACCCATATCCCTCAAGGACCCTTCCTCTCTGATATCCAAAAATCCACCATGGAAATTCCCCTAAGAGATAGTGAAATCAAGAATGCCATTTTTTTCTTCAAGCCATTCAAAGCCCCAGATGGCCTACACCCTTTCTTCTACCAGAAATACTGGGACATTGTGGTCAAGGGTGTGACTCTCTTCTGCAAAAACTGCTTCTCAACAACAACTATGCACCCCCTGATGAATGAGACACTCATATGCCTCATTCCTAAACGCCCCCACGCATCCATGATTAAGAACTTTAGGCCCATAGGCTTATGTAACATTGTTTACAAAACTGTAACAAAAATCCTATTAAACAGAATCAAGACTTATCTCCCCACCATCATTGGCCCCAACCAGGCTAGCTTTCTCTTTAACAGGAGAGCTTCTGATAATGCCATCATTGTCCATGAATATATTACCCACTTTGGAAAGATGAGAGGCAAAACACCTCACATGATCCTCAAGATAGACCTGGAGAAAGCCTTCGATATACTTGAATGGTCCTTCATAAAAGAGACCCTTCATGTCTTCAATTTCCCCAATGTCACAATCAACCTCATCATGTTATGTGTCGGTTCTTCCTCTATATCTGTCTTTGTTAATGGAGAGCAGACAGACTCCTTTAAACCCACCAGGGGTATTAGGCAAGGGGATCCTTTGTCACCCTACCTATTCATCCTCTGTATGGAAAGACTCTCTAGAGCCATTGAGAGAAACACCCAACTTAGGGAATGGTCCCCCATTAGCATTAGCAGAACAGGTCCTAAGATATCCCATCTCTTCTTTTCTAATGATCTAACACTCTTTTCTATAGCTAATCAGGGTAATTGCGGCACGATTCTCAATACTCTCAACTCTTTCAATCAGGCCTCGGGGCAGAAAATCAACCTCATCAAGTCCAAAATCTTTTTCGATGCCAACTGCCAACGCCAACAAATGGAAACCATCTCAAACACTCTTGCCATCCATACATCAGCCAACTTTGGTAAATACCTTGGATTCCCAATCTTCCATAAAAGACCCACCCACAATGACTTCAAGTTTATCATTGATAATCTACACACCAAGTTGGCCGGATGGAAAATAAATATGCTCAACATGACTGGAAGAACTACTCTTGCAAAAGCCTCACTCAACACCGTCCCCAACCATGTCATGCAATACATTAAACTCCCTTCCAAAACATCCAAGGAGATTGACAAAATCCAAATAAATTTCATCTGGGGTACTACCAGTGAAAAAAGAAGATGCACTTAGTCTCTTGGGCCACAATCACAAAACCAAAAGCTCAGGGGGAGACTCGGAATCCAGAAAGCAGACCTTAAAAACAAAGCAATCCATTCAGGTCTAGCTTGGAGACTTTATCAAAACCCTTCTTCTCTTTGGGCAAAAACCCTTATAGCCAAACACTGCAATTGGAGACACCCACCAACGAGATCAAAATCAAGCACCTAGAAATGCATATTCAAAGGGTGGGAGACATGTATGAAAGTCAAAAGATGGGTTGTCCACTCAGGGAACATAGTCAATTTCATCAATGACCCTTGGATCTCTAATTTCCCCTCAATCAGATCCATTATTAAGGGCCCTCTTATCAAGGAAGAACTGGCCATTACAGTGGCTTATGCTCACAACAGTGGCGCTTGGAACCTCTCTTCCATATCCCTCAACATTCCCTCAAATATCCAAAACACTATTCTCAACACCTTCATCCCTTCCAACAACATAAAAGAAGATAGAATGATCTTGAGGGCTACCACAATGGAATCTTCACTCTAAAATAAGCATACTCCCTCTTGGATAATCTTGATCAACAACACAGTGCCAACACAAGCAACAACTACCTGTGGATCTGGAAAACTAAAGTCCCAAACAAGATCAAATCTTTCTTCTGCCTCATCTTTCGTGATAGGCTCCCAACTGGATCCTTCCTCCACCATATTGGGATCCAATTAGATCCTAAGTGCTGCTTCTGTAATCAGTCAATCGAAACATTTGTCCACATATTTTTTGACTACCTCAACACAAAATCCTTATGGACAAAACTTGTCTCAGAATGTACCATCTCTCTGCCAAGCCATGTCCCTCCCTTAACCAGTAGGGACTGGCCAACCATTTGGGAGTTCCTTAAGAATAAGCCCTTCAACAGCATCATCAATTGGGAAGACTTACTTCCCTTTTGTTTTTGGCACATATGGCTTACAAGAAACAACAATCTCTTCAACAAGAGCAAGGATGTGGTAAGTGCAAAAGTTGTACTGGCAAAAGCAACCGAGTATATAACCATTTCGGTAAATAGAGAACCCACAAAAGAAAGAATCATATGGGTCAAATGGACCCCACCTCCAATCAACACACATAATCTCAATACAAATGGGGCTGCAATTGGGAATCCGAGTAAGGGAGGAGTGGGGGATGTCTTCAGAAAGTCAAGTGGCAACTGGGTTCTAGGCTACATGGGAAGTATACATCATACTACAAACACACAGGATGAACTACTTGCAATCCCAAAGGGCCTGCAAATAGCTGAAGAAAGGCAGCTAACACCATTGGAAACCAACACATATTCCACAAAGGTAATTAGAATGATTAATAATGGAAATCTCATATTTGACTCAATCATTTTTGAATGCAGGTCAATCGTCCAAAAACTAGGATACGTGGTGGTGAAACACAGCTACAGGGAGATGAACAGAGTTGCTGATCTACTATCCAAGAAAGGAGCAAATGAGAAATTTTTTGAAGATGTTTTTGTAACAACAGTTCCTCCAGTGTTTGTTACACATGTTTTTTGGGCAAACATCGCAAGAACTGCTTTCTAAAGGAAAACTTTGGACTATAATATTGACACTTATGATCACAATGAGAGGGAACCAGTGTATCCCCCTCGAAACAATACTTTTATACTTTTGTACCTTAACGAGTAGTTTCTAATATATATATATATATATATATATATATATATGCATGCATCATTTGAACGAAAAAAATGATGAAACGAATAATAAAAATCGTAATAATAATAGAAATTCTCTACTAAGTCTAAAACCTATTTCCAACTAGTAGTAGGTATCACCTACATAGATTTTCCTCTTCCACTGTGCCTATCGTTAACTAAGTCTATATTGATTATGAGGATCTATAAGTCTTTCTAGTCAACTTTCTTTCATGTGATTTTAGGTCTACCTCGTCCTCTTTTACACCTTCTCCGTCGTAGTTTCACACCTATGGACCGACATATCCGTAGGCCGACACATGACATAACCAATCCATCTTACAACTTGTGTGGATGGTTGTTACATGTCGTTTCATAATGTATCGTATTTTATTATATTGTTTGATAAATACAACATTTGTATAAATTGTATTGTTTGCTGTTGTTTGAAGACGTCACACACCAACAACATGAAAAATAAATTGCAACATTACTAAGAAAAAATATGATACATAGCGGTATTATTATATAAAAAAGTAAGATAAATGATAAAATATGATTATATAATAACAAGAAAGGGCAAGATGAGAGGAAAAAATAAGGTAACGACGCCACCACGCCAAATTCGTCGTTACATAAAGGGACACTTTTCATTGTTTCGTAACGACGAATTTAACGATATGATACAATAAGATTAAATTAACAATCAAAATAAATATTGTATTTAAAATAAAAATACGATATAATACATAATAAATAACAACCATCCAAACATGTTGTTAACCAACCTTATTTCTTTTTACCCTTAATGCGTGGTATTGCACCTTGTGGCGAAGGAAATCGTTCTTAATTTTATCTGATATTATGTGACGACACACTCATCTTAGCCTTCGTATTTCTATAATTCTCATCTTGTTGATATATTGAACTTTTGTAGTCCAATATTCACTACTATATAAAATAGTCGGTCTTATCACTGTTTCACATAACTTACCTTTCACTTTGGTAGGCATTTTCCTATCACACAACACCAAAGTAGCATTTTTTTTCATTTCAGGCATTCAATTATTATCATACGAGTAACATCTCCATCTACCATTCCATTATTTTGAAACAACAAGCTTATATATCTAAATTGTTTGTATTTTGACATTGCAAATTCATCTTGTCTCACCTCAATTTTGCTTTTTTCATGCTGGCTAAACTTGCAGTGCATGTACCCAGTCTTACTTTACTTATCTTTAAACCCTTACTTTATAAGGTGCATCTCCATAGCTCAAGTTTTGGTTGAGCTCTTACTAGTTTTGTCAATTAGCTCGACATCAAGAACAAATAACATACATCACTGGACCTCATCTTGTATTGCATTGATTAACTTATCCGTAACTAGGTAAATAAGTAGGGGCTTAATGCAGAACCTTGGTGCCAACTCACTGTGGCGAGAGGCTCTTTTATACATCTTATTACTATTTTCAACAGTAGTGATAGCTCTTCCATATATGTCTTTTTATGATATTCATGTACTTAATATAAATTTTTTCTTCTTCATCAGCCACCAAAGGACCTTGTGTGGTACTCTATCACATGCTTTGTCTAGGTCAATAAACGCCATATTTTTTTCTTCCGCAATAAATTTTTATCAAACTTTTTAGCAAGAATATAGCCTCTCTTTTAGATCTACCAGGCATAAATCCAATATGGTTTTATGTCACTTTTGTCATGTTCCTAGGTTTATATTCTATCACTATTTCCTAGAGTTTCATCGAATGACTTATGAGTTTAATGCAACGATAGTTTGCACAATTTTAAATATCTTCTTTGTTATTATAGTTGGAATCATGGTACAATTCCTCACTTTTAAGACATCCTACCACTTCTCAACATGACATCAAATAACATGGTGAATCATACCACTCCAACCTCCCCAAGACACTTTAAGACCTTTATATGGATACTGTATGTACCACAAGCTTTTCTAACCTTTAAATTTTTCATGGCATCTTTTACCTCTATCGACCTAATTTTACGGGTATAACTAAAATTTTTATTCTACAAAGAAGTCAGGAGGTCTAAACAATAATAGCAACAAGCCCAGTAAAATCCCACAAGTGAGATTTGGAGAGGGTAAAGTATATGCAAACCTTAACCCTACCTATTGGTTCGAGTTGAACAGTTGATCAAAGTATCCTCTCCATCTCTTCTTTTTCTCGTGATCTCCTGTCAATACTTATCGAGAAACATCTTTAATATATTTCACCGATGTAAATCCTTACCTCTTTTCTCTCTCACTCATGCTAGTTTAAATATTTTTGTTCTTACATTATTTTGTCTCTAACTTTTGGTTCTAGAGCTTCCCTTGGATTTTATTAATAGCCTTCTTAGCTTCTTTATTAACTCTCTTGTATACTTAAAAACAATCAAATGATAAAGATTTCCTTTTCCAAGGCCTTCTTATAAAGGCAAGAATTTAAAGGTAAGGTTATAATTTGAAATAAGAATTAATTTCAATTTATATAGTGTTAACCAAACACACGTGTTATATTATACCTCATGTATCTCTCTCTTAGTCTAATGAACCAAATATCCATTAATAAAAATATAATTATTAATTTATTTTATTATTATTATATTATTTAATTACCGTATTATAATTCCATCATTAATTACGTTATTAGTTTAACTTTGGACAAGGATAAGAAGATAGTGGTGCCAATAAAATTAATGTGTGTAAATACTTTTTTTTGGGACAAATTTGAAGAGCAACATATGTATTTTTCCTAATTTTAAGGTTAACACTTCTGCCCCTCAATTTACATTATTATCAAAATAGGCTCAAGCGCCTCCATCAACTTAGATCCCCCAAAATAGCGGCACCTCCTTGAGGAATCCTACCATTTCACCAAGACCACCAAATGAACCCTTCCCTTCGCCGGAGCCGGCCATTATCCGGTCACATTTGCCGGCGAACTATATCCGCAACACCTAAAAACCAAGAAAACGAACAAAACTTCATTTCAACTCTCAACGAAATTGTTCGGAGCAAACGGAGCTGGAAAATAGCATTAAACAGCTCTATTTCCACAAAACTAAAACCCCATCACGTTGAGAAAATTCTCCTTTTTACCCTTGATGATTCAAGGTTGGCTTTACGCTTCTTCAATTTTCTTGGCCTACACAAAAACTTTCACCATTCAAATGCATCTTTTTGTATATTAATACATTCCTTAGTTCAGTCCAATCTTTATTGGCCTGCCACTTCACTTTTACAGACCCTTCTGCAAAGAAAACAAAACCCAAGTTTTGTTTTTGATAATTTATTAGATACTTATAAAAGATTCAATTTTTATCACTCTTTGGGGTTTGATTTGTTGACCCAATGTTATGTTCAGGATAAGAGAGTAATTGATTCTGTTTTAATTATTAGGCTTATGATCGAGAATTCATTAGTACCAGAAGTAAGAACTTTAAGCACTGTGTTAAATGGGTTGATTAGAATTAGACGGTTCGATTTGGTTTTACATTTGTTTGATAAGGCAGTGACTTCAGGTGTTGAGCTTGATGAGTATGTATATACAGCTGTGCTTAAGAGTTTGTGTGAGTTGAAAGAGTTTGATAAGGCAAAGGAAATGATGAATTGGGTTGAGAGTAACGGGAGTAAATTGAGTATCATTTTGTACAATATATTGATTCATGGGCTTTCTAAGGGTGGAAGAGTTTGGGAGGCTGTTGAAATTAAGAATTCGTTGGGTTGTAAAGGGTTGAATGCTGATGCCGTCACGTATTGTTCTTTGATTTTGGGGTTGGGTAAAGTGAGTGATTTTCAGCGTGGTCGAAGCTTAGTGGATGAGATGTTGGGGCTTGGTTTGATTCCGCGCGAGGCTGTAGTGTCGAGTGTTGTTGACGGATTGAGGAGAGGGGGTGATTGTGTAGCTGCATATAGATTGGTTGATATGGTAGAAAAAGTTGGAGTTGTGCCGAATTTATTTGTTTATAATGCATTGCTTAATTCATTGTGTAAAGATGGGAAGTTGGATGAAGCAGAGTCGCTTTTTGGTAGAATGGAGGATAAAGGGCTGTGCCCGAATAGTATAACTTATTCCATCATGATTGACTCTTTCTGCAAACGAGGGAAATTGGATGCTGCACTTCTTCTCTATAAAAGGATGCTTGCTACTGAGGTAGAACTTACCGTATACCCTTACAATTCTCTCATCAATGGCCATTGCAAGGCTGGAAAATGTAGTGCTGCAGAATCTATCTTAAATGAGATGATTGATAAAGGATTGAGCCCAACTGTTGTAACATATACGTCATTGATAGATGGATACTGCAAGGAAAGAGAAGTGCACAAGGCCTTTAGGCTTTACCACGAGATGACAGGTAAAGGTATTTCACCTAATACTTTCACTTTCACTGCTCTTATCTCTGGTTTTTGTCGTGCAAGCATGATGGCAGAAGCAAGTAAGTTATTTGATGAGATGGTGAAAATGAATGTAACTCCTAATGAGGTCACTTATAATGTGCTGATTGAAGGGCATTGTAAATATGGGAACACCGCAAGGGCTTTTGAATTGCTTTATGAAATGGTGGAGAAGGGTCTTGTTCCTGACACATACACATACAGATCTCTGATAACTGGACTCTGTGCAAAAGGTCGAGTATCTAAAGCAAAAGAGTTTGTTGATGACCTTCAAAAACAAAGTCATTATCTGAATGAGATGTGTTTCTCTGCTCTTTTGCACGGTTATTGCAAGGAAGGAAGACTAAAGGATGCGTTAACCACTATTGATGAGATGGCGGAAAAGGGAATTAACATGGACCTTGTGTGCTATGGTGTACTTATTTATGGAACTTTAAAGCATCATGATATGAAATATTTAGTAAAGATTTTGAAGGAGATGCACGACCGAGGACTGAAGCCAGATGAAGTAATATACACTAGCATGCTTGATGCATATGGCAAATTTAGAGATTTTAAAAAGACTTTTAGATGTTGGGATATAATGGTCAGTGAAGGATGCATCCCAAATATTGTGTCGTACACTGTGATGATAAATAACTTGTGCAAGGCTGGATTAGTTGATAAAGCAGAGAGTTTCTACAAAGAAATGTTAGCACGGGGTTTGATACCTAACCAATTCACATATAGTTGTTTCCTTGATCATCTCACAGGTGAAGGGTACATGGTAGAAGCTAAACAGCTTCATGATGCAATGCTTAAAGCGTATCTTGCAAACACTGTGACATACAATATTATTATACGGGGTTTATGCAGATTGGGCCAAATTCAGGAAGCAATCGACCTTTTGCTTGAAATGAAAAATAATGGTATTTCCCCAGATTGTATAAGTTACTCAACGATCATTTATGAATTTTGTAGGAGGGGTGATCTGTCAGGAGCAACAGGCCTATGGGAATCTATGTTGACTAATGGTCTGAAGCCTGATACGGTGGCTTATAACCTTTTGATTTATGGTTGCTGCATTGCTGGAGAAATGTCGAAAGCTTTTGAATTGCGTGATGAAATGATAAGAAGTGGTCTGAAGGTGTCTCATGCCACATATGCTTCTTTAGTCCCTGGAACCTGAAATATGAGTTCCCCTGATCTGATAGCGCTACTGCAAGGATCAGTTACTATGATTCACTATTGACTATCAAAATTCAGGATACCGGTACTGGACGTGATGGCTCGTCCATGAATGGTTCAAGGCCCCACCTTTTTATCCGAGGACCATGAACTAAGAGTTGGCAAGCTTAAGAACTTCAAGGGAGGTAGTTTGACATATTCTTTTTTTCTCTTTCGTCCTGTATATTAAATCATACAAAGTAACATAGGACATTCTGAGCCGAAATCTAATAATTCGTCAAAGTTTAGATAATGAACACCCACACTTGTGCTGCTTGTATCATGTATGAGTTTGTAATGGCCCTACTTCCTGTTGCTTGTTCAGTTAAAGCACAACTTTATTTGCTACTCAAATTAGGTTTTTAATTCATTTCCAACTGATCTTCATAACTGGGCTCTATTTTTCCCTTTTATCTTATGGATCCTAGTGTTTGTAATATATCAGAGGGTCTCTGAGTTACTTGGAGATATTTTACAAAAATAATTTGCAAGATTTACCTTTTACAGTTTCGTTGAATGTGTTGTACTCTTAGAGAGCAGTTGACAGTATCACTTAAGCTGTTACTTCTTTCCAATTAGAATTCTGCTACCTACTGCGAAATGCAACCGGTGGCTATTCATTTGTTCCTTGAAATTTAGCTTGGACTGCTGTAAAATTCGGTCGAATCTGGTAATTGTTCAAACATGTCCAGGTTGGACATACAGAGCGTAGGATCTCCACATTCTGTGCTAATTAAAGAGAATAACATTCACATGTCTTGAGCTAATCTGAGTGTTTATACATAGATATACATAAGGATACAGAACCAGTGTACCTTAAGCATTTATTTGTGCTTCCTTGATCTAACCTACTCTCTTATATTGTTTTTCGTTATTGGCAGACCCATGTACCAAAGATGGTACAACTGTCATATGTCAGAAGAGGTATATGTCATAGGACTCCTGCAGCAAACTGTTTCTAGTCTATGAAGTTTCTCACTTCGGTAAGGATCAATAGCCTTTGTTAGTTTTGCTTTCCTTGCATGTCTTCGTTCTTTTCATGTGCAGTGCTGTAGTCCATTAACCCATTCATGTCTGCATCTCAATTGAATTGATATGCTGTTCTTTTTTGTTTCAGTTTTGCACTGGGCAATCAAGCATGGTTAATTCTCCTTTTGAATTTTAAGGTCATTCTTTTCCTAGCATATCATGCACGTATTTAACATTGGTTTTGTTCCAATTCTTTGATAGGCACTTCTTTTGATCAGATTGTCTGATAAAAGCATTAGATTTGGGCAAAACGATGAGAACTATTAGCTAAAGTTTTAACCTGAAAATTGTTTGGTGGCTTACGTTTCAAGTGTATAATTGGAGCCTCTACAGTAGCAGTATTTCACATTCTGCTATGAAAGCTCCCAGTAGCATTTTGCTAACATAGATCACACATTAGTTCTATCCCTATTGCTTGCAATTTAGGTAGACTATAATGGAATGTATTTCATTCCAACACTTTATGTCCAAGACTAAAGAACATTAAGCTCATTTCGTTGGTGTTGATGTTCTTCATTTTACTTGCCTCAATTGTCTGTTTAGTACTTAACCAATTATGATTTTTTGTTTTGCTAGAGAGTGCGCTCTAGAGATGTCTATTTATGATGTCAGTTGTACGCCCCATCTGCTGTCCTGTCAAGACTGAATACAACGAATGTCCAGAATGCATGTGGTCTTTGGTATATCTATCTGTCATTCTGCCTTTTTCGCATTCGGTTCTATTGCTTCTTTCCTACTGAAATTGCTGTAGCGCAAGACAGTATTGGAAAGCTATATTCTCAAAGACACATAATGCCTCAATGACGGCAATACACGGCAAGTTGACTCGATGCGTTCAAGTTGACAGTAGAAAGGATTTACAGATGGCAATACATGGCAAGTTGACTCTATTCAGGTCAACTTAAACTCAGATGAGAATGTGATGGAATGTCTTCCTCATTTAACTACGCCTATGCCTTAAACTACTACTGCTATTTTGCTCTGCAGCTCTCTTTACCAAGCAGCAGGAAAGCGTCAAGGCTGTTAGCATTCTCAGCTTTTTGTTTGCGATTTCACGGGAGCGATCAGATTGTATTGAAGCTATTATGCTCCTCTTCGCACATACAAGAGGCAACTCTGTGTCAAGTATTTTGGTATCATACACCTAATTAAGTGATAACTCTAAAGAAAATGGTTATTGCTCGTCATGTAATTATCCAATCCATATGACATGTATTCTAGGTGGTATATTAGGCGAATCATTCTCCTTCGAGTTACAACTTATATTATGTTCAGTTCCAAAAATGAAGAAACTCACTCCACTTTTATGTTTGTTGTGTGACATCCTTATTGACATCAAAACCAACACTTGTGGTATCACCTCCGGAGGAAACGAATCTTACTGGCATGAGCATAACGATTTCAACCTCTCGTGTAACATGTCAAGTAATTTACAAAAACATTGAGAAAAAGGAGCTAAAACTAAAAGAACATAAAGGTTTACCACTGTAATCACAAAAAGAACAAGGACGCATAATATCTGTCAGCTCAATCTAAGATATTTCCAGTAAACCCCAAGACCTAGAAAAAGCACTAAGGTGCCAGCAACAAAATCAACAAGACAACGAAACAAATGTGAAGATGGACGTCTATAAATGATCACAGTGGCTGCCAGTCAGCATCTCCATAAATCAAAGATACAGAAGTTGCAATACGGTCAGCTATCAACAGAAACATACAAACCAAAGAACAACCCAAGGATTGTTGATTGTTACCAGCTCCAAACCAAAGCACAAGTTTCACACGACAAACACGAACATAAGAACAAAACCACATGATTTTTCTAAAGACGACTTCAATGTTAAACTTGATAACAAACATCATATTTCCCTCTCGTCCTGACAGACTATTAACATTTCTCTTGAGCAAAGCAAAGAGCACATCCGTTGCTGTACTAGAGGATTTTATTTAAGTGGTGCGGCTTTTGAAAACATCCAGCCCCATCTCAGTTGGATCAGTTGCCTGCAGCTCAACCTGAATCCCATCCAGTTCCCTCTTAAACCTATCTTTGGAACTAGCATAGATCATTTTGCTTCTAACCTTTGCAGTATCAGGGGACCTACCCAAAGCATCATAAACATGCACAAATATGAACAGTTAGAGAATGCATTCACAAACATGCAATAGAATAAGCAACTTCTGATCATATTTCAGAACAAAGGTAATACCACGCAATAAAGAAAATCTTGCTCTTCTGGCAACCCTCCTCTGTCACAAAGTCAAAATCAAACACAGTATATCGACACTCATCTGCAGGTAGACTAGCAGCAAAGTCCTCATAACTCTCAGCAGGTTCACCAAGCTTTTCCACGATAACCTGCTTTTGCTTCTCCTCAATTTTGAATACTATGAAGCGATAAGTCCTCTTAGCTTTCAATTCCAGAAACTTCAGCTTGCAATCGTCATGCACAGCCATGCCTGATGCCGCATTAGCCTGTGCAAAATTCCAAGGTGAATAAATAGAAACTTTAATCATTGTAATACAAAAACCAGAGGAACAAAGTATTTCCACAGCCACTTAAGAAAAACATACAACCTACTGCATTGTCCACATGTTACCAACCTTCTACTCATGAAAAAAAAAACTTTTGTAGCATATTTGTACAAGAAGCGATTTGTACATTTAGTGTAGATCCGGTCTAGGGAGAAGCGTGGTGTGGTAAACAGGAGAGACCCACAAGCTCCAAAGTGTAGCATATTTTTACAACACAATGCTGATTACTGATTCCATCAGTTCAATATAAGATCTCCACCAGATGCAAAATCAAAAGTAAATTTACTGATCTACTATGAATGACTGTAAAGAACAAATACAACTGATAGTTATGCAATATAAACACTAGCAAACTGTATCACAAACCGAAGCATGGCTAAATATTCAACTTTTACTGATAAGCATCTAAGAAATCTTTTTGATCATACATTCACAAAATTATGAGCAACTTTTAGCTCTGTGGCAGCATCACCAGCAGAAAATCCCCACACAGCTATGAGCTATGCTTGTGAAGACCATAATTCTCCAGCCACAATCAGCTTATTTCTGCCTTTAAATTATCCAAATTCCACGATGGACCTCATAACTAAACAGCCTATAAAGTTCCCTGAATAAATAAAACTTCACATCGACACCCAACTTACCCTGGTTTTTAAGATTTTTTCATTAAACTCATAAACACCAAAAGAACATAGATGGACTAGTAAAGATGTTCAATTCAGTTATGATTGAGAGTTAACCAAATTCCTGTAATGCATAACTGATTAAGGACATGCAATAATCACTGGAAGTTCAAGGATCATAAAGCAAATGCAGGTAGCCGAACAACAGCTACACTATCTTTAAATATATAGAACCTTAAAGCAAATCACATATACATCCATAACAACCCTGAATTTTAAAATTCTCTTGTAAAATAACTCTTAGACACAGGAAAAAAAACATGGACAACTAGTAAGAGGTCCAATTCAGTTGTTGTGATCGACAAAGTCCAAATTCAGTTATTACATAACTAATTAACGAGATGCAAAATGATTAGAATTTCGAGGATCATATAGTAAATTCAGGTAACTGAAATGAATACCATCTACCTCCAATTAACTTGTGAAAAGCAACTCCTAAAGACCAAAAATCATGGATCGAGCAAGTGAAGGAGCCAAAAATTCTAACTAGGAGTATAAAAAAACTACAAACTTTGCACAGTGAGTGAAAACACTTGGCTATCAAGGGATTCAACTGAAACCCCCTTCAACGCACTAAGCTAAGCCGTTGGATCAAACTAGTCTAGTAATGATCCAAATTCCATGTTAAACATAACTGAATAACGAGACGCAAAAATAACTAGAATTTTGAGGACTTAAAGTAAATGTAGGTAACTGAACAACATCAAATGTATTCCTAAATAGATAAAACCTTGAACCTAATCACGTCAGCATCCACAAACTCTAAATTTTGAGATTTTCTTTTGAAAACAATTCTCTACATCGACAAATCATGGATCGAACTAGTAAAGAGATTCAATTCAGACGTAACTGATAGATCAAGGTCAAAATAACAGCAAAATCAGATCCATTAACTAAAAAGCAGAGCCTAGGGTTTCTCCAAAGCAAAGAGATCAACAGATCAAAAATAAGAAAACTTAAACATAGTTCATAAAGTAAAACAACTGAAAACACAAAAGCAAAAGTTCTCAAAAAAAAAAAAACAGAAAAAATTGAGTGGCAGAAATGTAAGGAGGACTTACCATGGCTACTGGAGATGATCGGAAAAATTTGAAAGGATCTGAAGAGAGAAAATCTAGAACTGTGCAGATATTTTTGTGCTGATATTTTGTGTATATATATCTAGAGAGAGAGATGTGTATCTGTAGAGAGAGAAAGGGGAGACTGTAAAAGACTTGTTCCAAAGATAACAAAGCAAAACGTCTGGGAATATCAGTCCCTCGGTATTCGGTGACTACCACCCACCCAACCCCCTCATGTCCCACCGCACCATCCGCTTTTGCATATAATGATGGCACTCATACTTTGGGGGTTTCAATGGATATTTGAAAACAGCTTAAATCATGGAATTGTATCGCATTGAATAGATTTTTAGATTTTCATGTAGAGAAATCATAAGTTTTTATATAAATTTATAATATAATTAAGATTTTATTTTATAAGAATAAACTAGAAAAAAAATAAATCATACCGAATAAATTTTATATATGAAAAATATATTTATATATTATGTTTAAAAATAATAAAGAATTAATTTTTTTCTTTAGGCCTTGGAATTATGCAAATTGTTACAAGGCAAAAAGTAATTAAACTCAAAATACTAATTCCTAAAAATCATTATGCTATTTCTACTTAAACGTAAAAATTGCACAGGGCGCCCTATTTGGTCACCGCCGTATAACTTATACTCATATTTTTAAAATTATTTAACTTATACCCTAGTTTTTACAACTTCAGGCGTCTCCTTCTTCCTGCTACATGTGCACTCATTTCTTCCTCCTTTCTTCTTCCAGCGTTTAATCGTATGTTTAAGGAGTTTGGATTAATATGGCACTTGACAATAAAACTTCAGCTTATTTAGCGCTTAAGTTTTACAAATGAACTAAATAACTTCAACATCTTCTGCTGAAGTTTTTTGAAAAAGCTTTATGACAAAACTAATGAATCCAGGACAAAACTTCAGTTTATTTAGTGCTGAAGTTTTTACAAATGAACAAAATAACTTCAGCATCTTCTGCTGAAGTTTTTTTTCAAAAAACTTTATGACAAAACTAATGAAGTTTTTACAAATGAACTAAATAACTTCAGCATCTTTTGCTGAAATTTGTTTGAAAAAACTTTATGACAAAACTAATGAATCCAGGACAAAACTTCAGCTTATTTAGTGCTGAAGTTTTGACAAATGAACTAAATAACTTCAGCATCTTCTGCTGAAGTTTTTGAAAAAGCTTTACGACAAAACTATTGAATCCAGGACAAAACTACATCTAAAACATGTTGAAGTTCAACAAATATAGAACAAAATTTCAGCTAGTAGAATGCATAAGTTCAGCCGTCTACTAGAATGTTGAAGTTTGTGTGATTGTCTTTGCTACTTCAAGCTCGTATGCCTGAAGTTTACGCGCAAAGTGGGTACGCTTGCAATTTTTTTTACAAAGCGGGTATAAGTTAAAACGTGACCCAAAAAGCGGGTATAGATGCAAATACCCCCACTTAAACTAAGTTATTTCAAGTATCTTCATTGGCAAGACACAAAGTATCCCAGCGATTATGAGTAGCAAACTATAATGTATTTAATATGTTTTCTTTCATATAATTTAGATTTATCTTTTTGAATATTTAATCTTTTATATACTTTATTCTTGAGTCCCACCTTGGTTAATATCTTTCCACTCGTATGATTTATATTATCTTTGTCTTTGCTTGGTTTCTTTTACGCTGTTGTAGAATGGTTGATGGATCTTTACTCTACCAATTTTTCATGTTTTTTAATTCATCACCCTTTAAACACTAAAATATTTAGAGAGTTTTGCTACGTCCTATAAAAGAACGTATGTTATTGCATTATATTTCTACTAGTAAATTTTACATGGCATTTAAAAAAAATAGTTAAGAGAAATCGACATGATTGGGACGGTTTCAAAAAATTTAATTTTGGTTATACATAATAGAATAACCGAAAAATTGGTATGGTACAAATTTTATAAAATAACCGGCTGAATCGAACCATTGACACCTCTACTCATACTTCAAAAGCAAGTTGGTACGCCAGATACATGTTGCCACATAGCAAGAATCTAACGCGTAACATGCCCCCTCCCTTTTGTTATCATAACTTTTGCTTAGTACTCAATTTGGTACCCATATTTGCATGTTTGTGCAACATCGGTCTCCTAATTTCACCGGTTTCCAAATAGACACCTAAATTTGAGTTAATGTATTTCTCACTTTCCTTGTCACGATCAAAGTCTATGCCACATATTATCAATTTTGGGCCTAAGCCCATATGGATATATTTTTTGGTGCTATTACGACACCTCGAGCCCCAAAAGCGCGCGTACCTTGTGAATATGTGTCACGCTGATCACGCTCAACTATGTCTTGTAGAAGACTAAACGGGCGTTGCAAATATAATCCTGGGGTATTATGCCCAGAGTCGACCCCACAGGGAATTGACGTATCAAGCAGGCTGTTAAAATACTACTCAGCTGTCACCTGATGTTATTTGAATTACTAATACTAAAGATTAAAAGCAAAGATTAACTACGCTAATGTATAAACAATTGTAATAAAAATCTAAGGTTATGGTTTCCCCCGCTGATGAACTTACTTCTCGGATACTTCGTATAGCTTGATTAGTTATCTCTATCAATCATGAACACTCTATCTACCATAAATCTCTCTCAAGTAATTATGATAATTTACTAGACGCACTCTCTCAAGTTACGCTAGCTAGATTGCATTACAGTTCACTTAGATTGCACCCGAAGTATCGTTATCTCTAATCCAACCTCTAAACCCTCGGTTATGACTTTCGTCTATACTCTGGGAGTGGTGTTGTTCAAACAATTACCTAAATATGCACTCTCTCTCAAGTAGATACATAATAAATAGGCACAGCTAATTGAGGGCCCTTCAATCAACTACAACAAGAACGTAGTTGAACAAATAGAGTTTAATCAACCAATCAAAGCTATATTAATATCACAATAAGTTTATTCCCCAACGGGTTCCACAAGAAATTAGCTAAACAAATTCATAAGAATAAAATCTAAAACAACTTGCATAATTAAACTACAAAGTAATGAAGAAAATATGTACAAATTGATGTTTTGCCTTCCGTATCCACTCTAATCTCGAATCTCCCTCTGTAGTTGTGTTTTAGGAGTCTATTTATAGGTTTAGGGTGAACCCTAACCGTGTAGGAGACTTCTATTTCAATTAGAAAACACTTAAACCCGTCAAAACTCGATTTCTGGCCGAACTGGGGACCTGGCGTTTGGACCCAAACGCCTGGCTAACGCCAGGCCAGGGCTGGCGTTTCAGCCCAAACGCCTGGCTAACGCCAGGGTGGGGCTGGCGTTTCAGCCCAAACGCCTGGCTAACGCCAGGCAGGGTCAGTGTGTTTGGCTCTGTCGCCCGGCTATCGCCCGGGTGTCTCCTTTCGCGTATTTTTCGACGTATTTGCATCCTTTTAGCTCCGTTTCCATCTCCACTTCACCTACACATGAAATAAACTCCATTAAGCACATAACAAGTGTAATTTTATCATTAATGCACATAAAATGTAAGGTATATCACATGTTAAACTATGCAATTTAGTCTCGCATCACACGCCTTATAAAGCTCTTCAACTTCCTTTCTCATTTTGATGTGGATTCGCCTAAAATGACGTGCGCACCCTTTCTTTAGAAGCTTACCAGCCTAGAAGCATGCCAGTCTTGCTTGACCCGCCTTCATCAGTCCACCCTTCGTCATGGGTATCACATTCGCCCCCTCCGCCTTCCTGGGACTCAGCGTACTCACTGAGGTTTGCCCCACTATAGTACTGAGGGAGATTCAGCTTTGATACCATATTTTTCATGGCACAAGCCCATGGCACTTATTGTCTGCCTTGGGTTTAGGCCCGCACAAATTTATGTTTTTGGATACGCCACCTCGAGCCTCAAAAGCGTGTGTACCATGTGAATTTGTGTCATGCTTTACAAAACTCTTCACTTTCCTCTCCCATACCGATGTGGGATTCGTCTAAGGTGACATATGCAACCCTTCTTCAGAAGCTTGGAAAACCTAGAAATTTTAGCGAATTCCATATCAAAATGGGAGAGGAAAGTGAAGATCTTTATAAGGCATGACACAAGTTCACATGATATGCGCGCTTTTGAAGCTCGATGTAGCATTGCCCAAAAGATAAATCATGCGGGCCTAGACCCAAAGCGGACAATATGTATTACAAGCTTGACTCATGACAGCCCTAACGTGGATAACACATCAAATCCATACCCAATAAATATATGTCACATCGCCATCGCTTTATAAAAGAATCTTTTTATTTTTCGTTCTCGACTTTTCTTCCTCCAATATTTTTGAAGTTCAAACTTTGTTGACTTCTTATTATCTTTTGGTTTTTATCAATTATTATTCTACATTCGCTCTTTTATATGTATGAATTACGTATATTTTGTCAATGCCATATAAGCTTAGTTTATAGTTAACTGAGATATTTGAAACACTTGTTTCGTAGAAAATCAAGGTATTTATTTAGAAATTTCTAAAGTTGGGAGACCAACATCGGAAAAGTATACATGTACGAGTGTTAAAATTGGGTATTAAGAACTAAAATTTGTTATATTCACTTTTATTTATCACGTACAGATGATAGATCGATATGTTTGTTATATGCACCAGATGAGAGTAAGAATTCCAAAATTACTTGTCTATATTGAGTTTCAATTGTTTCTAAAAATATTTGTACAACTCTAGTTTATTTATGCACGAGGATATGAAAGATGAGGGTGCATGGTGGAGTTAATTCGAGCTAGTTGGGCTATGCATAAAGCAAAAGAAAAAAGGTAATATTTCGTTTGTCGCATATTTATTTATATTATATTATTTTCTCTTTTTGCGACGTGAGATTTGTCTGGTACATCATATGCATCCCCAAGTTGATGTTTGTCAATCTAGAAGCTTGCTTATCCATCTTATTGAGTTGTCGTACGTGATCGCCTATCGGTTGTCCTGACATCATGTACACCTCTCGTTAAGGACTCAATATCCTCATTGATACTTGCCTTATCGTACTGCATGAGTCTAGGCCTGATACCACATTTCTCACATCTCAAGCTAATGGTATGTATTGTCTGCTTTAGCCTTACAACTCTCATAAATTTGTTCACTGGGCTAGCAGTGACAGATCTAAAAGTCAAGATAAGAGTTTCCATTAACCAGTAGTTTTGTCCAAACATTATATATGTATTAAAAAATATTATATATATAAATTTTATTGTTAACCTAGTTATTAAGGTTATACTGTCGTAGAAACCCATAAACTTCAAATTCTGCATCAACCACTATGTGCTAGCTACATTGAGCCAAAAAATATATGTATCGTGTGAACTTTTGCATTACCTTGTTTAACACTTCATCTTTCTCTATCTTTCCAATATAAAAATTATCTGAAGTGTCATATTTATCACTTATTTGAAAGCTTGTCATCCTGAAAGTTTATAGTTCTTTTCTTTAACATGCACTTCATCATACGCGCTTAGTTATCAAGTGATCAAAGGACCATTGCATGATTTTCATGAATCTCACTTGTGTATAAAAGTACCATTCATTATTTTAAATTTATTCTTTGACAGCATAATTTAAAATCAAAATTGAAATAATATCAGTTTGTGGCTTTAATTGAAATTATTTTGACATATAAAATAAAAATAATTTTGTAGATGTATCGAGTTTGATGGCATGTGAATTATGTAGTGATATTAAGTTACACGTAGTACTCTATTAGTGATTTCTTACATGCGAGTGCATTTAATTCTAAATAAGCTAGCTATTTAATTTGATTTAACAACTCTTTTATCTACTTACATAGCCAAACCACATTATAAAGCAAATAAATGCCTAGTTATTCTCCGGCTAAAAGATATAGGGTTTGGAATACATAAAACACCCATTTAAGTTTTCCCTAACGATCATTTGAACACCTCAGTTGAGGCCTTTTTCATTTTAACATTTCACATGACTAAAAAGTGAACTCAATAAACACCCTACCTCATCATCCCCCGTCGCGTGTGTTACACCTTCAATGTATATTATAAGAACGAATAAGAAGCTGACACGTGGATAAATAATAAGAAATAAAGAAATTAAAAGGCGTTTAATTAAAATTATAAGGGTTAATTTTTCATCGAACCTTTCGTCTAACACACACACACACACACACTCTCTCTCTCTCTCTCTTTCACCGAATTCCAACCATCTTAATCTCTTCGATTAAGCTTGTTTCAATCGGCATTTTTGTTGCAAAATTCAACATTTCTTTCACATACAAAGTAGGGTTAGTTGTGGTTTGTTCGAATTGGTTATTGGATCAAGATTTATCACCTAAATGAGACAGTGATTTTTTTGTGAAAAGGGGAGTCAACTGTAAAGTGGCTTCGATTATTGCTATATGTCTGTTATGGTGCTACTAGGTTTGGGGGGGGGGGGGTTCTTCTAGAAAATTGAAAAGGTCAAGGAATATTTACTAGTTTTATTTTGTCATTTTCAGTACCGAGTCACATGGACAAATATATTGGTGTTGTTTTTCATCATGAAGGTAACTTTATTGATGGAAAGTATACAGGGGAGGATGAAAAAACATGGCATATGGTGGACACAGACCATTTATTTTTGCCCGAGCTTCTGTCTTACACAAAAGATACCCCTGAAATGCGCTACAACTTAGTTGGTGGGTTCTTTGTTCAATGTCTAAAACTCATAAATTCTTTCCAATTGAAAACGACTATCAACTACTAAATTTGATTAAATACCTGAAGGATGTGGATCTCTTTGATGTCTATGTGACTTATGTTATAGATGATTTAGAGGTTGTGGAGGAGGATGTCCTGTGAGATATTTATCTTCCTTATAGGTTGGTGATAGTGACCAAGCTACAACTAATACAAAAATTAGGGATGGTCCAGGGGTTAGTGTACATGTTGGTGAGAGCATTGGTGTAAATGTTGATGAGGGCGTTAGTGTAAATGGTGATGAAGAGTATTCAAGTAAATATTGATGAGGGTGTTAATGCAACTGTTGATGAGGTTATTGGAGTAAATGTTGATGAGGGTATTGGTATAAGTATGGTTGAGGATATAGAAGTAAATATTGTTGTAAATGCAGAACAAAATAGGGCTACCTTTTTAGATGAGGATATAAATGTTGAAGAGAGTGCAGCTGCAGAGCATGACAACACTAATGAAACGGATACAAATCTGTCTGAAGATGAAAAATTTGGTGAAAATGACCTTGAAAATATTCCAGAAAAAGATGATAGCGAGATAGATGATGAGTTAAGATTTGTAAGGATTGCTGCCAGGGAAGTAAAGAGAAACATGTTGTAGAAGAATGTGAACGATGCAGGATCACGAAGCAAGAGAAAACATGTTTTTACAGAAAGGGTAATTCGTGGTGAGGATGAAATTGATAAAGAGTTTGAAAACATAGGGATAATTAAGAAGGATAAATATGTTGGAAAGTTAGGTGGGGATGAAGAGTATTTGGACATCTCAGATGTTGAGAGTGTAGACAGTGATGAAGAATTAGACTCACTTGCTGCACCTAGTGCTGATCTTCCTTCTAACAGAAGAAGTCAAAAGATCATGTATGCCTTTGATGCTAAAATTCCTATATTTGAGTTGGGCATGATATTTGATAATGCAGAAGATTTTAGGAAAGCTATTGCTGACTATGTTATTCAATATAACGTGTCTTTAAAGCTTAGACCTAATGAGAAAGATAGAGTAAAAGTTAAGTGTAAGCATGAAAAATGTACGTGGAAAATATTTGCTAGTAAGGATAAGGATTCAGGGAACTTTACTGTGAAGACTTATATACCTGTCCATAAATAGGCTTGAGTGTGTTAGCACTTAATTAATCTTTTGCTTGTTCCTTTCGTGACTCAAACAACCAGTACGTTTTTTGGCTTGCAACGACACAAATGTGCGGGGGTTATATATTTGCTTGCAAAGCAGGTTGTTCGCCTTTCGAAAAAGGTGAGACTCTTTGATTCAAAAGGCTGGCCAACAAAGAATAAGAACAAACTTTGCGCAACCAAGTACATTTCAAGAAATCTCAAAGATAGATTCATCTCAACTCCAAACACCACAGTGCATGAGTTGCAAGAGGTTATACGGGTTAAATGGGTTTGTATGTAAGGAGATCACTTGTATATAGAGCCAACATGAAGGTAGTTAATCAGTTTATGGGTGAGCGAAACCTTGAATTTTCAAGGTTGTTGGACTATGCTGACATGATTAAGTCCACAAATCCTGGAAGTTCATGTTAGGTGAGAACTAATACAGAAACAGTTCCTGGGAAACATCTGTTTAAATATTTTTATATATACTTTGAGGCTATGAAGAAGGGATAAATGGCATGTTATAGAAGAATCATATGTTTTAATGGTTGTTTCATAAAGGGAGCTTTCAAAGGTGAATTATTAGTGGTTGTTGTGAAAAATGGAAATAACCAGATGTATCCCATTGCTTGGCCTTTGGTAGATTAAGAGACTACACGTTCATGGAGTTGGTTCATCAACTTAGAATTGAGGAATGATGAAAATTTAACAGTCATGTCTGACATGCAAAAGGTACTGCAATCCATTTATTATGTTATTTGTTTGTTATCATTATTATTATTGCTTGTTGTTTTTGTATCTAACTATTGTTGCATGTTGCTGCTATTGTTATTAGGGGCTGTCATTTGATGTTGCTGATTTTCTACCTTTTGCTGAAAGAATAATGTGTGCAAGACACATTTGGGCAAACTGGTAGAAATCTTGGAGGGGAGGGAGAGAAGGAAGCAGTTTTGGAGATGTGCTAAGGCTCCTTTTTCATATAAAGTTAAGAGAAAAAAAATGAAGAAATTGGATGAAAGGAAATGGTATTTGTGAAAGTTTATTGTCCTACGATAAAGAATACTGGCATAAGGCATATTTCAATGGGAAGATTAGATGTGATGTTGTAGAAAATAACATGTGTGAAACATTTAATTTCTGTATATAAAGTCCTAGGCATAAATTTGTCATCATTATGCTTGAAGAAATTAGGCACAAAATGATGAGTAGGCGAGTTGATATGATAAAGTTTGTTGAAACATGGACTTCTGATATATCACCTATGGCAAGACTGGTTTTAGAGGAAAAAAAAAATAGGAAGGAAGTTGAAAGTTCACTAAAATGCTAACTCTGGATTTGAAGAGCATGAAGTCATGTATAGACACACCGTTGATATAGAAAAAATAGAATGCAGCCGCAAATTATGGAAGTTAAGAGGTATATCATGTCAACATGCAATATATGTCTTTT
This sequence comes from Nicotiana knightiana, assembly GCA_005239525.1. Lineage (NCBI taxonomy): Eukaryota > Viridiplantae > Streptophyta > Magnoliopsida > Solanales > Solanaceae > Nicotiana > Nicotiana knightiana. The sequence continues at coordinate 123,220 of ML416839.1, read as the reverse complement.
TTATAATATTAGGAATGAGCCAGAAGAATGTGTTGAACATTGGTATAGGAAAGACACTTTTCTTGCTGCTTACCAGTACTATATTCAGCCAATTTCAAGCATGCAAATGTAGAGTGAGTCTACTAATCCATCAATTGAGCCTCATGAAGTTAAACCAATGCTTGGTAGGCCATAAAAATGCAGAAGAAAGGACAAAAATGAACCAAATAAGTGGGAAAAACTATCAAAGAAGGGTGATAAGATGTCATGTTCAATTTTCCATCAAATTAGTCACAACAAGTCAGTATGCAATTTAAGGGTAAGTTTGATGACTTCCATTTCAATTTGATTTCATTGTTTTCATAGTACTTGATTAGTGACTTAGCAATCATATACTTGGGAAAGACAATTGCACCAGCTGGAAGGTCAAATGGAACAACACAACCAAGCACACAAGCTGGTAGTCAAAGTAATACAACCCAAGTTGTAGGTACATCAACTACCACAACCCAAACTCCAAGGATCCCATCTTCTTTGTGTGCTGAAACATAAAAAATAAGAAGGAACACACCATTAGTAAGAGGTAAAGGAACTATAGGAAGTGGTGGTAGGGGGAGAGGTGGAGGAGCTAGTAGGGGAAGAGGTGGAAGATCACTTGCTACTTCTGTTACATATGCTGCATCTATTTCAGCTACTGTCAGATCACTTGTTGCTTCTGCTGGAAAGAAAACGACCATAAATTCTGGTTTTGGTTTGTACACATATACACAAACAGGAACTAATATCCTTAATGTGAGTGTGTGAAGTATTATTTAATATTAATTAGTTGTATTTTTTATCCTTATGCTTTTGCATTATTCATTAGTAACTAAGTGTATTTTCTAGCCTGATAACCTAGGAGTGTGGTCACAGTCCAGAAAAGGTAGAGTAATGACTTGTGGAAACTGTGGTCAACCAAACCATAATGCAAGAACTTGTTCTCAGATAATATAGACTCCCAACTTATTTATGTTCTCTGATTTGATGAACCTATCTATATTCTCTAATATGTTGTACTTGTTCTTTAATAGCAACCAAAGGGAAAGCAGGTAAGCAAGGAAAAACAACCTAGGAAACGGACAAGAACTTTGTTGGAGTCTGAAGCTGAAGAAGAAGAAATACAATGTTCAGCACCACAAATGACTCAACCAAGTCAGGAAGATGACTTTAGCTTCATGCCTACACCTAGAGTTGGTCAATCAAGTATGGAACATAAAGAAGATGTTGTGCTTAGGCCAAAGGTGATATCAGAAGCCAAGACAAGACTTCAATTGAGGCCGCATGCAAACTTACCCATTGGGACTAGATCTATAAATTTTACTGGTGATCACACTGGGGTATTATTCAATATTAATTAGTTGTATTTTTTATCCTTATACTTTTGCATTATTCATTAGTAACTAAGTGTATTTTCTAGCCTGCTAGGCCAGGAGTGTGGTCACAGTCCAGAAAAGGTAGAGTAATGACTAGTGAAAACTGTGGTCAACCAAACCATAATGCAAGAACTTGTTCTCAGATAATATAGACTCCCAACTTATTTATGTTCTCTGATTTGATGAACCTATCTATATTCTCTAATATGTTGTACTTGTTCTTTAATAGCAACAAAAGGGAAAGCAGGTAAGCAAGCAAAAAACAACCTAGGAAAAGGACAAGAACTTTGTTGGAGTCTGAAGCTGAAGAAGAAGAAATACAATGTTCAGCACCACAAATGACTCAACCAAGTCAGGAAGATGACTTTAGCTTCATGCCTACACCTAGAGTTGGTCAATCAAGTATGGAACATAAAGAAAATGTTGTGGTTAGGCCAAAGGTGATATCAGAAGCCAAGACAAGACTTCAACTGAGGCAGCATGCAAACTTTCCTATTGGGACTAGATCTATAAACTTTACTGGTGATCACACTGGGGTAAGTGAGCCCACAACCCTTCCATATTCACCAACGGGCCTCATGTGGAAGGGTAAAACAACTACAACTTCAACTCAGTTAGAAAAACAAAAGCAGCAGAAGATTGGGAAGCTGAAGATAATGAAAGGAAATTGACAGCCCTGATTCTGTCAATTTTTATGTAATTTTTGTGTATTCTGGATGTAATTACTACAAACTTCATGACAATTAATATTTTGGGTTGTAATTATTGCATTGACAAAACTGCATTTTGGGTTGTAATTATGCATTGACAGTATGTTAATTTCTGGTTGTAATTACTGCATTGACAGTATGTTAATTTCTGATTTTGGGTTGTAATTTCTGTTTTAACTTTTAAGGTTGTTATATGAAATGTTTTCCAGTTAGCTGTCCAGATTTTTTGTTTTTAACTGCCCAGTTTTTGTGGCTTTAAGGTTGTTCACTGCCCAGATTTTTTGGCATTAAGTTGGTGCAAAATGCTGTCCAATTTATAGCAACATTGTACTGCCCATTTTTTTTTTTACCCTTCCA